>OX422209.1:123152322-123332322 GCA_949130495.1 Sambucus nigra
AAGTGAGCGACCTTGGACAACCTGTCCACAATTACCCAAACGGAGTCGTGACCTCTCTGCGACGTAGGCAACCCCGTGATAAAGTCCATGGATATGCTCTCCCACATCCACACCGGGACCTCCAATGGTTGTAGCAATCCTGCCGGTCTCTGATGATCCACTTTTACAAGCTGACAAGTGGCGCATTTCGAAACAAACTCAGCGATATCTCTCTTCATACCGCTCCACCAATACTGGCGTCTCATGTCTTGGTACATTTTGTCCCCTCCGGGATGTACCATGAACCGTGAGCCGTGCGACTCTGCCATCACGTCGTGTCGCAATTCCTCCCCTTCTGGAACTACCAATCTCCCATTGAAGCGTAATCCCCCGTCTGAGCTGACGGTATAGGACTCGACTCCCTCTGCTAGTAATCGAACTATCTGCTCCTGACAGAACGAGTCATTAGCCTGTGCTCGTACTACCTTCATGACAATCTGCGGTGTAACGGTCATCACAGACATGAAAGATCGGTCCACTACATCCTGGTGTCCCAACTCCTTCCACTTTGCCTTCCACACCTCTGCCACCTCATCTACTGGCCTACGGCTCAACGCGTCTGCTACCACGTTAGCCTTACCCGGGTGATACTAGATATCAAACTGGTAGTCCTTCACAAACTCAAGCCACCTACGCTGCCGCATATTCAACTCCTTCTGCGTGAACAGGTACTGTAGGGACTTGTGGTCCGTGAACAATTGGAACTTCTCCCCCAAAAGATAGTGCCTCCAAATCCGTAGGGCAAATACCACTGCCGCCAACTCCAAATCATGCGTGGGGTAATTCTTCTCATGAGGCTTAAGCTTACGGGAAGCATAAGTTATGGCCTGTCTCTCCTGCTGCAATACACCTCCAAGCCCTTGCAAAGACGCATCGGTCTAAACCAAATACTCAACTCCCGGTCTCGATAATGCTAACACAGGTGCTGAGGTCAATTTGTCCTTCAATTCATCGAATGCCAACTGACAGGCGTCACTCCAGATTTATGGCACACCCTTACGAGTCAGATGTGTCAAAGGACCTGCTATCTCCGAGAAACCCCGAATAAACCTCCTGTAGTATCCTGCTAGACCCAAGAAACTACGAATTTCAGTCGGTGTTGTGGGCTGTCCCCACTCCCTCACCGCGGATACTTTCCCCGGATCAACAGATATTCCCCGGTCGGAAATAATGTGTCCCAAAAACTGGACCTCCTTCATCCAAAAACCGCATTTCTCATATTTTACATACAATTCGTTCTGACGAAGTGTCTGCAAAACCTGCCTCAAATGCTCGGCGTGCTCCTCCTCTGTCTGGGAGTAAACCAGAATATCATCAATGAAGACAATGACAAACTGATCTAGGAAATCCTTGAACACTCTGTTCATCAAGTCCATAAACACTGCTGGAGCGTTGGTCAAACCGAAAGGCATAACCCGAAACTCGTAAGAACCATATCTCGACAAGAACGCGGTCTTCGAGACATCCTCCTCCCGAATACGTAACTGATGGTATCCCGATCTCAAATCAATCTTCGAGAAGAAAGAAGCTCCTCTCAACTGGTCGAATAAGTCATCGATTCGAGGTAACGGATACTTATTCCGTATCGTGACCTTATTCAACTCTCGATAGTCCACACACAATCTCAGTGAACCGTCCCTCTTCTTCACAAACAAAACTGGAGCGCCCCAAGGTGAGGTACTCGTGCGAATAAAGCCCTGACCTAACAGCTGCTCTATATGATCCCGTAACTCCCTCATCTCAGCTGGAGCCATATGGTACGGTGCGCGTGCTATAGGTCTCGTACCCGGTAGCAAATCTATAACAAAGTCTATCTCTCGACTGGGGGGTAAGCCTGGTATCTCATGAAACACATCCGAATACTCCCTGACTACTGGGATAGAATCTAAAGGAATCACTACCTCCTTAGAGGTATCCTCCTCAATGTAATACAGATGAGCGGTCGATCCTCCCTCTGGGCGAGGCATCGCCACTATAAACATCTCTTGCCCCGGAATGGCAAAAACAATGCTCCCGCTGAAGCAATCAATCATGGCCCTATAAGCTACGAGCCAATCCATACCGATAATCACATCGTGAACATGCATATCTAATACTAACATGTCTGCAGGTAATACCAAACCACCAATCTCTACCCCCACTCCCCGGCATATAAAGAAAATAAGTGACCCACTCCCCAATGGTGAGTCGACACACGTCACTGTGCTCTCTGCCGTAGCTAACAATCCTAAAGCTTTCGCGAAGTGTGTAGCTATAAAATAATGTGTAGTCCCCGTATCAAACAATACCCCGACCCATAGTGCCATGGATAGGAAACGTACCCTCAATCGCGGGCGGTGCCTGTGGAACTGCAGCCTGGTGGACGTTGTAGACACGTCCATACTGTAGCTGCCCCTGCTAAACTGGGACTGCTGGAATGGGTGGCAATGCTGCCATCTGTGGCGGTGCGGGGAGAGCGGCGGGAAACATAGGCCTCTGTGGCTCTTGGCGAGCACCCTGCTGCTGCTGCTGTGGGGCCCTGCCCCTATCAGGACAATCCTGTCGTTTATGGCCAGTCTTGCCACAAACAAAGCACTTCCCTGGGAAGTTCCCTCCTCTCTGCCCCTGCGGTCCCCGACCCTGGTGGCCGTTACCGTTCCTCCCTTGGCCCTGCTGGACCTGGTGAAACTGCTGCCCATTCTGCCCCTGTTGGCCCTGATGGTCGTTTGGACCCTGATGGCCCTGACGGAAACCTCCATGTCCCTTTCTGTAGTTCCCTGATCGGAACCTCTTCCGATCCCCTTGCTGCGAACCCTGCTCACCCTGTCTCTGCCCCTGAACAGATTGTGCCCCACCGGCACCATGTCCTCCAGTCCTGCCCTGATGGCTAAACTCTCCCGACCTCTTGCCCTCAGCCATATGAAAGCGGTGGTCCTGGCAGTGTAACAAAGAAGTGTTAACCACATCAGAATACGTGGCCAAAGAAAGGTTCCATAACAGATGCTGACGGATCCTCCATGTCAATCCGTCCGTGAACTTCTCAATCTTCTTCTTCTCTGTTGGTATCTCATCTGGAACGATATTCAACAGATTCGTGAACTCGGCCTTATACTCGGCCACAGTCTTTCCCTCTTGCCTCAGATTCATCAGTTTCCTCCTCATTTCTGTGTGAACAGCCGACGGAAAGTACTTGCGGTCAAACCGCACCCAGAAGTCCTGAATAGTGAGAGTATCCCTCTCCTCCATGGTGGTAATAGACTCCCACCACTGCAATGCAGATCCAACTAGCTTGAAAGTAGCTAGAACTTGCTTCTGGACGTCCGTGCACTCATACATCCTTAAGTGCCTCTGCATATCCTTCCTCCACTGGCTCGAGACTACCACATCTAAGCTACCTGTAAACTCTGGCGGATGCGCTTTCTGAAAAGCGTCACGTACACGCTCCCAAGCAGACGGGAATGCATTTGCCTGTGCTGGCACGGCAACCGGCGCCTGAGGTGGTGCCTGCTGAACAACGGCAATTGCGGCATTTACCGCTTGGGGTACTATAGCTGCAACCTCAGCGGCGTTCATCATGCCCTTAACTGGAGCGCGCTGGGGTTCGGGCGTTGCATCCCTGGGAACTCGTCGTGCACGTCGTGGAGGCATCTGAAATAAGAACAAAGTTTATAAGTTCGCTGTTTATAACTTAAAATAGCTGAAGAGCGAAGCATACACAAAAAGAGTACAACAGTCCTAAAATATAGGGCTCTATATCAAAGAGACTTAGCGAAAACATAATAAGCCGTCAGATCCTAAAGGACACTAGAACCTGATGCTCTGATACCACCTGTGACACCCCGACTAATTAAATACCGGGTAGCTACTCCTTTATTAAATTAATTCAAAATGCCAAGTTGGTCCAGTTAATAGCATCACTATCAAAAACATTTTAATGATTACTAACCACCTAGTATTTAAAAAGTAAGTGCCAAATTTTAATTTAAGTCTGATTAACATGCAACAAGTGTAATAAAGAATAATAATACCATTCACCATACTGAAGTAAAAAGAATAACCATCACATAATGTAAATAAAGTCTGGAAGAAAACTCCTCACTACAAATCCCACAACTGAAATAAATAAACCGAATGCTAAAACAATACATGCCAAAGTCTGAAAACTGTAATGGAAATGTAACTCTAATAGAAATGGGCAACATGCTCTACAACTGATAGATAATGAATCTGGAATCCAAGTGATAGAGGCGTCTACAAGAAAATCCCTGTAGCTTCCACAAACAGCTACAGCTCGTCACCAGAATGAGTATCCTATGCATGGTGTCCTTGTGGCTGGGCACCTAAAATGGTTTTACAAGAAAAGTAGATTTGAAAGCAAACGGGTCAGAGCCCGAATGTGGAGTTATATTTTAAAAACCTGCAAGTGCTTTAAAAACATTTAAAACATTAAATGCAAAGTACATGTTAGGACGTGCACTCACATGATATTCTCACCTCTCGTCTAACTGTGCACTCCTAACGTAAGTAACCATCTACAATGACACGGACCAGTAGCTAAGTGACATCATATCTAGCTAGACTATCATAGGTCCTACCCTTATTACTCGGTTCTATTAACATTATAATGCTCGTAATTAAATATGGATTTAACGTAAACTCAGATGCTCAATATGCAATATATTTCACTATCAGCTAACCCGTTATGTTTCTCGAAACAATACCGTAATTATATTCACAACATTAACATGAAGATTCCCATTAATTAAGTGTATATTAATCACAACATAAATATACAATACAAGCACCCCGAGAACTAAGCTGTGGTGCACACATACTCTGCTATCCATCCCGGTACATCACGTACATAAGGATTACATATTTCGAATCTCTCAGGAATAGTTCACAGATAACAACATCACAAATAATGGAGGCGAACACAGTCACATCACATGGGTCACGCACATACCTACGCTCCCACGATCAGCGGACTTATTAATATCCCAATAAGTCTTTCTATGACCTATGTTCATCAAGGTAACCAGTCTAAATCCGGGCAGGAAATATAAATAAACTTGGGATCATTTTGGTTTAGGTCTATGTATAGTATTCTTAGAAGTTTAATGTGTTGCTAATTTCATGTATTGTTTTTTAGCTTTATGTTCAGTAATGCCAAGTTTCATGTTTTTTAGTTTTTGTTTGAAATACTCTGTTTTTTAGTTTTTAGTTTACATTATCTTAATTTCATGTTTTTTGTTGCAATTCAAGAACATCATCAGGTGAAATATAAATAAACTTGGGATCATTTTGGTTTAGGTCTATGTATAGTATTCTTAGAAGTTTGATGTGTTTCTAATTTGATGTATTGTTTTTTAGTTTTATGTTCATTAGTGCCAAGTTTCATGTTTTTTAGTTTTTGTTTGAAATACTCTGTTTTTTAGTTTTTAGTTTACAGTAGCTTAATTTCATGTTTTTTGCTGCAATTCAAGAACATCGTCAGGCCACACGATAGCAGGAAATATAAATAAACTTGGGATCATTTTGATTTAGGTCTATGTATAGTATTCTTAGAAGTTTGATGTGTTGCTAATTTCATGTATTGTTTTTTAGTTTTATGTTCAGTAGTGCCAAGTTTCATGCAAAATCTATTTTTACTGTTCAATGACTATTTCAATCGTAGTTGATAGTTTACTTATCCATCTTTTCATTTTGTAGTTGATAATTAACTTCTTTTTCCACATGGAGGACATTACTGTATTCGGCATAGTACGTTAGTTATAGTTCTTTACTTTTTTTTTCAACCTACTAACTCCGTTCTTTACTTTTTTTTAACCTACTAACTCTGTTCTTTACTTTTTTTTTCCTTCAAGGTTGATGAAGACGCACAAAATGTTGTAACAACTACCCCCTCTCTTCTATTCATCGGTTTCACAACTATATGTCTTGCTTTTAACTTTAAATATTGCCTTTGCACTCAGATTCAAACGCTGCGCATAAATAATATTGGTGTTGTTATCCATGATGAATCCCTCCTTAATGCTATTCATTCCGCGGTAACATAATGCAACTATTTAGTGCCTTCGTACTTATTAACAATTTCCTTCATTGTTAATTTATTTTCCCTTTTTCCTTTTTTCCTTTTTTCCTTTTTCCAGGGGATTGGAAAAGAAAACGTGGCACCAAATGTGGATAAAGGGAAAGGGAAGGAGAAGGAATCTTCACAAGTGGTATGTTTAACATTTCAATGGTTATGACCCTATTTGTTCTCATTATTTTTTTTATCACGTTCTTCATTTTTTCTTAATCTATTCTCTTTAATATACCCTCTTTCTTTTAATTCTGACTATCAACTTTGCCTTCGTATTATATAGATTCAAAGCCCGCACAAAAATACCGGCGGTATTGTTATACGTGATGATGTTCAACTCAATGCTATTTGTGTTGTGGTAACTAATCGTCTATATATGTTTTTTCCCTTTCCCAATTCTTATAATCATGTTCTTATTCACATTTCATTAATATCGTCGATGTTATTTCATTTCCATAGCCGCATACTCAACATAACAATGGAAACGACAAAGGCAAGGGGAAAGAGAAAGCAAATGTGGCGCCTATTAGGGTAAATATTTCTCAGCAACTTTCCATAGTTTTCTTTTTTCAAGTTAAAAAAAATCGCACCTGATAATCCTTTCATCTCTTTTTATATGCTTTAATTGTTTCTATAGGCATCTTGGATGGGTAAGGGGAATGTCTCTTCTGGAGCGGTATGTTTCTAACATTACCTTATTTGTTTTTATAATGCTCCTTCTACTTATATGGTCACATTTTGCATTTACCATGTAGGATAACTATAAATGTTAAGTACACCATTCTGAATAATTTACATCTGTAATTTACCATCTTGCTATACATCGTACGATTTAAAATATTTACCACATTTTAAATACCAAACTATTACCACTTTCTATTACTAATGTTACTATATAAGACCATTATTCAAAACCCCTTCATTATTGTCACGTTATGTGCTGATGATCTTATTTCTTCTCTAGGCACTCTATGTACCCTTAATCTCAAAACGTGCCCTGGCACAACGAATGCAATGGGAACGAGAACGGGAATCATTTATTCCTTTGCCAACTACAAATGAAATCTGCTTGCCATCCCAATATCTCCCGTCTACTGAACATTTAACACTATCTGATAACTTAATCTGAAGTCGCGTTCTGGCTCAACGACAATGTCGAGAACATGAAAGAGTTTCTCGCTTTCAATCTTCGTGTGATGTTATGCCTCCAGAACCTACATCTGTCAATCCCCATCACTCTGCACCACAATCCACCACAAATGTTGAATATATGGTACCATATAATAGCTTAAACTCAAAATGTGCGCTCGGCCAACAACAACGACGTGATCGAGAAAGAGCACTTCAGTTACAAAAAACACTATACAATCAATCATCTACTCAGACTCCTAATGTTCACAAGTCAATAACACCACCTACCCTTACTAGCACAGAACGTTTTCCTAAGCGAGCAAGGGTTTCACAATCGTCCTCTATTGATGCAAGGGTTGAACTCCTTCAACAATAACCGAGAATTTAATGCAACTGAGAACCCCTGATCAATTGAACTTTCCTCTACAAAGACTTAGCCCTTTGACCGATAGTTTATCAATCCCAGTTGATCAAATTTATATGCCCCCAATATTTTTGCCTCGCAACCTCTGTCAAGATTTTAACCAAATTGAACTCGACACATTTGTTAATCATGGCGTCCCCTGTGAACCATCTGAAACTGTTCAAAATCCACCTACCACTGATACAAATAGTATTGAACGTCTCCCCCAAACTGAAGATAACCACCCTAGGTAAATATTTTATGTATCTTTTATTATTTGGAAATTTATCTAATGACATACTTTATATTCCTTAACACATTCTTTTCATTTTATACTTAGATCCACTCTATCAGGTGTCAGCAATGTAGCAAGTACGAGTACAAATCGAGCATCATATGTTAACTTTAGTAGACATTTTCTTGGTCCCATGACTGTTTCGTGCCCTTATTGTCACGCTTTACATTGGATGGATGAAAGGTTATCCGGAACAAAGTGTTGCAAACAGGGACAAGTTCGTTTGCCAAATCTCATTAAACCCCCACCGGAAATTAAACATTTATTCAATGCCAACGATGTTCAATGAAAGTCTTTTCAGAATCATATTAGGGAATATAATGCTTCTAATGCATTTACGAGTCTAGGTGTCCAGATGGATGATAGAGTCCTCACAGGTAGGGGTCCCACATCTTTCACCATTCATGGTGAGTTACGTCATCGTACTGGGGCCTTAATACCGGAACCGGGGCTCGAAGAGGAAGCTACATATGCACAATTATACATATACGATCCGAATATGGCATTGAAAATTAGGGAACATAGAAATCCGCATTTACGTACTAATGTCTTCTGAATAATTCAAGGTTCCATGGAGGCGAATAATCCGTTTATATACAAATATTGTCAGTCATTTGCAATATTAGAAGAATCCTTTCGAGCGGGCCAAAACTTGCCAGCATACCTTCATTACAATACTACAATAGATCGTAGAAGGTATAATTGGCCGTCGGCCGATGAGATTGCTGTTATTTTGCCTGGCGATGGCCACAATTCCTCTGCAATAAGAGATATTATTGTTCGCTTACATGGGGGAAATCAATTGATGCAATTTAGTGAATGCCACCCGGCATACCTTCCTTTGCATTATGTACTTCTATACCCTCATGGTCAGCTTGGATGGGAGCCTGAAATGAAGCTATGGGATATAGTAAATAATATTGAGCAAGATAATCGACTTACTCAGTTGCATTATTACGGATATCGTTTGTTTCAACACGGTACTGAATACTCTATAATTTTGAGAGGAGGCAAACTTTTTCAGGAGTTCATTGTGGATGCCTGGGTTTCTACAAAACAAAACCGCCTAACTTATTTTAGACTTAATCAGAACACCCTTCGTGCCGAATTATACAAAGATCTTGCGGATTATATATCTGAGGGTGTTGAACCATTGCAAATTGGTAGACGAATGATTTTTCCCTCTTCCTTCACTGGTAGTGCATGAAATATGTTTGAGATCTACCAAGATTCGATGGCCATAACATGATTCCATCAACACCCAGATATTTTTCTCACAATGACTGCCAATCCTAAATGGCCTGAAATCACTAAGGAACGATTACCGGGTCAGAATGCGGTCGATCGTCCCGACTTGGTCGCACGTGTATTTTAATTAAAGAGAAAAGCATTAATGAAGGAGATCAAGGATAAAAATGTTTTTGGTAAGAAAGTTGCCCACGTTTTTACGATCGAATTCCAAAAATGGGGTTTACCCCACATGCACGCTCTTCTTTTCCTTGACAGCCAAAGCAAGATTAAAACATGTGTCCAGGTAGATAATGTTGTTTGTGTAGAGTTTCCAGACCCCATCAACGATCCAATGCTTTTCCAAACCATTCTTGGTTGTATGGTTCATGGTCCCTACGGCTCCTTGAATCCTAATTCTCCTTGCATGGAAAATGGTAGATGCACGAAGAAATATCCACGAGCATTTGCAGATGCCACTTCAATGGACTGTAACGGATATCCAATCTATCATCGTCATGACGATGGTAGGGAATATACTACTTCCAGTGGGAAAAAGGTACGAAACAACGATGTTGTGCCTTATAATCCATATTTGTCTCGGCTATTCAATTATCACATCAATGTTGAGGTTCGTGACGGTTTAAGATGCGTTAAATATATTAACAAGTACATTTATAAAGGCCATGATCGCACAACTATGGTCTTGGGAGCTGCTGATGAAATCCAATAATATTTAGATGCAAGGTATATCGGTCCCCCTGAAGCAGCCTGGAGAATTTTTGGTAATCACATGCATCTGGAAAAACCACCTGTTACGCGGTTAGATTTACATTTACCTGGGATGCATCATGTTGTGTTCAATCCCGCAGAATCTCCAAGTATGATTGCTGATAGGGCTAGGGTTCAAATGAGTTCGTTAACTGGAATTTTTGCTTTTTGCGCATCGAATGTTTCTGCACGAGCTTACACTTACCAAGAGTTTCCGTAACATTATGTTTGGAGTAATACAACAAAACTCTGGACTCCGAGGAAAACATGCGAGTTTGCTATTGGTAGAATGTACTTTACTAGCCCTAATTCAGGTGAAAGATTTTATTTACGATTGCTTCTGACCGTTGTCAAAGGACCTACTTCCTTTGAGTGCTTACGCACGGTCAACAATGTCGTGCACGATACTTTTAGGTCTGCGTGTGTAGCGAGGGGATTGCTTGAAGATGATAATGAATGGGTTCAATGGTTACAAGAGGCATCAATCATTCGAACTGGATATCAACTTAGGCGTCTTTTTGGTGTTATACTTACACAATGTTTCCCTTTGCATCCTGATTTATTATGGAATCAATTTTCCATTCACATATGTGACGATCTAATCCATAAGTTGCGTACACTCTTTGCTACTCCAAACCCAACGGACGTCCACGTTCAAGATTATGGTTTGTTTCTTCTAAATGAGGTGTTTTAAGAGTCTGGTAAGACTTTATCTGACTTTCCTCCTATGCCTCTACCAACTTCAAATTGGAGTACTATGGGTGGGAATAGGTTAGTGTGGGAACATCAATAATTACAATCATTAGCAGAGCAAGATGACGCACAACTTGATGTTACCCGCCTTAACGAAGGGCAACGTTTGGTTTACACGGAAATAACTTCATTCGTTTTTAAAAATAAAGGAACTACTTTTTTCTTGAATGGGGGTGCTGGCACTGGCAAAACATTTTTGTATAATACAATTGCAACTTTTTACCGTAGTTTGGGTCATACGGTTATTAGTGTCGCATCATCAGGGATTGCTTCTTTATTATTGGTTGGTGGTCGAACTGCGCATTCAACCTTCTGCATTCCATTAGATATTCTTGAAAACTCCAATTGTGGATTTACAAAGCAGTCAATCCATGCTGAGCTATTTAAATTGGACAAACTTATCATATGGGATGAAGTCCCAATGCAACATAGGCATTATGTTGAGGCTGTTGATCAGACTCTTCAAGATATCTGTAATGTTAAACAGCCTTTCGGGGGAATAACTGTTGTTTTAGGTGGCAATTTCTGACAGATCTTACCTGTTATCCCAAGAGGAGTTCGTGAGGAAATTATAGTTGCATCACTGAGGTGGTCTGCGCTTTGGAAACACATCCATGTTTTGACCTTAAATCTAAACATGCGACTCAATTATTTGGAGCCTGAAACTATGCAGTTTTCAACTTTCTTGAATCAGGTATCACCTTTTATTTTACAATATGTTCAATATTCTTCATTATTCCTACTATGTTAGTTTAACTTTTCCCCCATTTCATTAGATTGGGTCCAACCCACTTGAAAATGTAACGTTGCCTTCGACCATAAAGAAGTGTAATGATGTTGAAGATTTAATTGCCAAAGTGTATCCATTGTTGAATGTGGATGGTACTGTTACTCCAAGCTTCCTCAATGAACGGACAATTCTTTCTGCGCGGAATGATAATGTGAGTGCTATAAATAATTTAGCCTTAAATATTTTCCCAGGTGATGCAAAAACATATTTCGGTGCCGACAAATTATGCGATGATGAATCGGGTTCAGACGTACATAATCAATACCCGAATGTGTTTTTGAACTCTCTTAATCCTTCTGGTTTACCCCTATTTAAGTTGGACCTGAAAGTAGGGTGTCCAATTATGTTGTTGAGAAATATTGTGCCGAAAGATGGTCTTTGCAACGGCACACGTTTGGTCATTACGAAGCTTGGAGAACATGTCATTGAGGCACAAATTCTAACTGGGGATAAGTGTGGCAATTTAGTCTTTATTCCAAGAGTATCTTTAACTCCTTCGTCTGCGGAAATGCCCATCAAAATGACAAGACGTCAATTTCCAATTCGACTCGCATATGCCATGACAATTAACAAATCACAAGGTCAATCTGTAAAGTTTGTGGGAATTGACTTGCGCACACCGGTTTTCAGTCATGGGCAGTTATATGTAGAGTTATCTCGATGCACAAGTGCTAATCGAATCAACATCCTCCTTCCCGATGATGGTTTGATTTTCACAACAAACATTGTTTACCCGGAAGTACTCTTATAAACGCCAATGAGATGTATGTCGTTAATTTTTTATGCACAATATCTTTATATACATGTTACGATTCTATATCAACTTCTAACCATTTCATAACCTTTATTAGGATTGGGAGCCGATGGCCAGGCATCAAAAGTGGATAAGTTCCCGTAGATAATATAAATGGGGTTCCCACAATAAGGTACACCGTCTATATGTCGTCTATAGATCGCTTCTTCGTTTCATCTATTTTCTTTAATTAATACTAACTATTAATGTTTCTTCTAGATTGTCGTGCACAACCCTAATCTTCATTGGAAATACGTCGAGCTCGATACAAGGACATTTCATAGAGTGATTCAGAGAATGTATCCCAGGAATGCAATGTGATTGCCTTTCAATGGGATATTCGTTTTTTGATGCCTAGTTATACTACTTTTGTAAACTTTTTGCTCCCACTTTTGTATAGTTTTCTAGGCCTTTCTTTTACCTTGCATAATCTGTATGTATTTTTGTAAGTGCAAATTGGCAAAAGTTAGTTTGTGACTTTCGATTTAATGCATTATAAAGAACGATGGCATAATTCTAAAATGGCTCAATCATATCTTTTATCTCACAAGTGTTTCAACTTTTTCAATTTTATTATTATTTTGGGTGATGCTTCAGAATTTCAGTTGCCGTATTTTCAGGTATGCTAACTCATTCGTATCCCTTTGTGTTAATATTTGAATGAAGCTTCGCGCATGATGTTTCTTAAGCATACAAATGTCTTTAAGACATACGAATTATGTTATCGATTATTTGATTTTTTGTTTTTGTGCAGTGTCGCAGCCGTGGTAGGATTTATGCAGTGTCACATCAGACCTCATTTGCTTCTTCTCTACCTCACCAGTGCTAAGAGGTATGCATAACTATATACTTAGAATGCACATATATACTTGGAATGGAATTTTTTTTATATCGAGAAAATGACTTAGGCTCAATGTATGTACAATGACCGGTTTCCTTTTCTACTCCAAACACACGAACAAAGAGAATCTCAAATCTTAAGGCAATATTTGTATCTATATATATAATAGGCTGGTCATGCACCCGTGTGTTTCATAACAGCAGAACCGAATGAATGTTTATATCGTAAGATGAATGTAATAGGAACAGATTGAATACAATAGGAACAAATTTTATAATAGGAACTGATGAATATAATAGGAACTGATTGAATATAGGAACTGATTTCATACTCAATGGTATGAATATAGATTGAATATAGGAACTTATTATCGGAACCCCTGCCAATCAGCAGTTGCAATATCAAGCTGATTGAATATAGTTTATCAATATCAGTTACTTGCATACATCCAAAATTAACATTAGTTACTTGAATTTTTACAGTATCAACAAAAATTACTTGCATTTTTCCAATATTAACATCCAGTATCAACATCAGTCACTTGCATTTTTCAAAAACTAAGAAATCATCCTATTGTAGTCTTGATGATTAACGATAATGCATAGGGGATCTGAGGTAAGTAATTAGAGTGACATTATGAGGACAACCAATAATACCTGATATGATTTCATGTATTGTTGTACATGTACTCTTGACGCTAAAAAGGTCAGAGGATTCAGCTCCGACTCCCTCTCCGGCTTTCCATATGAATGCAATGTAGTTAGTGATAAGATTTCATTAGAGAATAGGATTTCGAACTCTAGATATGATTACATTTTGGGTTCCTTGATTTGATTCTAATGCAATTATATTCATTTTAGTCAAAATTATCCGAGTTTTGTTTGAATACTAAGAATGAGATAAGACAATCTTTGAAATAATCAACTCTAGATAAGGCATTTTGTACCCTTATTCTATGTCCCTCTCTATTGCAATATTTGTTTCTATATTTCACCTCCCACTTCTTATTTAGTAGTTCCATGTTGTTTTTGTTATTAAAATGTGTAACTGGTCATTTCCATGAGATGGAATTACTTGGTTTTTGGTATTTCTACTTTACCAATGGTTGAAGTAGTGACTTTCATTGTTACATAAGTAAGGATTTGGATGATAAAATTGAAGGTCGTATAAACTTAGAGATTTATACATAAGTAAGAATACTTAATTATACCTAAAAATGATTTCTTACTGTTTGTTAGGTAACGAGGCGTGTTCCCTATTATAATGTTACAAATTTTGGGATAAAATGTCTTTGCATATATTTCAGGTTACTTAAGATCATTTATGTTGGGTAACTATTTATGGAGCATATGGAATTTGGTCAGAAATAAGTAAGACACTTACTATTTCCGTTATTGATTATTTGTGTACTACTTTTGTCACAATAGTCTTTCTTGGAGTATAGTTATACATAGTATCAGTTGTTTTAATGCGAACTTAAACTCCAAATGTTGGCGTCTTTTTATAAAGGCTTTTTACAAAAAAAATTGTTATCCCATGTTACTTCACGTAACAAAAGTCCACCTCTTGGTTAAATATTGGACATATATAACACAAAATTAGAAAAGGAAACTTATTTTTATGTTTTACATCAGTTATTTAATGTATGTCACTTTGGAAGGATTGGGTTACGACAAATATGTTTGATGTGATTCATTGAATGAGTTGAACTTTTAAAGTACAAAAACTTGGTAGCCTCAGTTGAACATTCTAGCATGATGTCACATCAGGAGCAAATGAGGCCTGGGCGGTTGATTTAGGCTGAGGTTAGGATTTTAGGGTCGCATTAGCACATGCGCAGCATGACACAAAGCAGAGGAGGGGTCTGCTACTGTAAAAATCTTTATGCCACCTGAATGGTTTTCTCTCCTTCTATATAGATATAATTGTTTGAATCTCCTGAGATTGGCTAACATGTGTAGGTTGATGTGTGTACGTCTTTCTTCTGATAATGCTGCCTATCAATCTAGTAGCTTCTCTCTTGAGGTGAAGTTTCAACATTTCACTGTTGATTTTTAACATTTCACTGTTGATTTTTCTTTGCTTAACGAAAGGACCATAGACTTCATTAGTGATGTGAAGCTTGGTCTATATTCATTTTTATTGTCTATTTGTGTTTATGGTCTTCAATAAAGTTATATTTTTTATGGATTTTTACTAAAAATGTTGTTTGCATATTTGATATTTTCCATTGTTTCTTCCATTTTGTTTTGCAGAAAATCTTTCACGATCCAGTGGACCCATTATGTTTTGAAGTTACATACCTATTTATTCATGAAATATGTTTTTTTTCCATGTTTTCATCAAATGACAACCTCTTGAGTCCACTGTTATGTTTACATGGTATAAAATGTTTGTATTTGAATTCTTTTACTTAGTTTGACACATGATATCAGTTTCTATCAATTTTGTTTCATCATTAATACGATCCTTCCCCATTTATTATTTTCAATTATGGCATTGTGAATACTTTTTTATTTCATATTCTATTGTAGATGTCTCTTAATATTTTCTCACTTATTATTCTATGTACTAATTGTGATTCATGTGTTTTAAGAACAGGGGAACAAGAAGAGGAGAAAGAATAGTGAGAGTGATGGTCTTAAGGGTTTCACCGTATGCCTTGCCCTTGCCCAAACAGCCGCTGGAACGCTTCAATGAATCCAGTCAGAACATCGGGGCTGCAATATCTGCAAACAACAGCTGATGTAGGTTAAAAAACTATGATTTTTTGTCTTGATAACAGTCTCTAATTTTTGTGTCCTCAAATGAAACTGATATTGACTATTACTTATCTGGTATTTCAATATATGTTGGATCAATAACAGTCTCTAATTTTTTTGTCCTCAAATCATGGGGAGGGTATTTCAATATATGCTAGATCATCAAATTCAAGAAAATTGCATCCGTGGGATGGTGCTTTCCTTTTCATAGGCTGTCAAGAGAATAATGAAGCAGTGGAAGAGAAAAGGCCTTCTAGAGGTACGATACTTTTCATTTATACTCCACTTTAGCTCACGATTTTGTTGATGATGTAGTTTCGTATTCTTGGTGTGAAAAGTAGAATGGTAGAAATAATTTAATAATTATGACTCATTAAATGTTCAATACCCCCTGGACTATGCATTTTCCACATTTGTTCATACACTTGATTTATATAACTGTACTTAGTTGGTCACTACTTTTACACTGCTCTGCATACATGGGGACTATCTAGGATACATAATTCAATGTGTTTATAGTAGTTTGTTTAATGTAAATTTTTTTCTTGCCCGCCTTGCTCATTACGGAAATTTGAATCAAGTCCTCGAATAAATAGAGTAGAACTCATTATTGGAAATTTTATTGAGTCATAGGGTTTTCATTTCTAGGGATTTGTTAGGTGAAAAGTTATCAAATATTTTCCTACAATCCTACCACATGATATGAAGCAGAACATGACCTATTATATTGTCCAAATATTATCCAAAAGTGACCCCAGGTTTGATCCTTGCCTTGGTAATGATTTTTAGACAATATTAACTTCATTAAAGGATACTTAATTAAAATCTTAGATATGAAGATTGTGTAAAAAGGCCATGAAAATGTCCTGTCTTATACATAACTCCATCCAGGTTCCTTCTTAACCCCAGTTCCTTTCATCTCATTTCTGATCTTTAGGACTTCCTCCTACTGGCCGACATCAGCCCAAATGTTTGATAGTGAGACATAAACTCTAGCCTCACATGGCTGCAAGCCAACAAATTTTTCAACTGCTAGCTTTCTAAGATGAACGTCACCATGTACTTTGCAAGAAGTGAGCAGTGTCTCCCATACCAAAGCATCAGGTCGAATAGGCATGCTATTAATAAACCTCTTAGCCTCTTCCAATCTTCCTGATCGTCGACCAAGAAGATCTACCATGCATGCATAATGTCTGTAACCAGGCTCAATCTCGTAATCTTTGAGCATTCAATTTAGATGAAAATATCCTTCTTCAACTAAACCATTATGGCTACAAGAAGATAAAACAACAGTCACTGAATTTGGCTTTATTCCTGATTTCGTCATTAGCTCATAAATATTTAAAGCCTCTGTACGTTTAACATGTTGAGCATAGCCCGCAATCATGGTCGTCCAACTGACCAGGTCATTCTTCCCAATCTCTGGGAATTCTTTGTAACACTCATCAATGCTTCCAAATTTTGAATACATCATGATAAGCGAACTACCCACATAAACTTCTAATTCTAAGGCCATTTTTATGATAAGGGATTGAATTTCGATACCAATGCCTAATCTATTTACGCGCGCAACATCCCTAAGAACAGAGGATATGGTGAAGGAGTCAATCCTTATATTATTTACCATCATTTCATCGAATAAGTGAAGTGCCTCTTCGATGTAGGCACTTTGGGCATACCCTGAAAACAAAAAAGAGCATGATAACTGATCTTTTATAGGCATCATGTCAAAAACCTTCCTCTCCATAGATAGGGTACAACATTTAGAGTACATAATCAATTTTACATTCGTTCTAAATAATGTTAGTATTGACTTTTAAAAAGATTCAATATTTTTTGGAAATTTTATATTTCGGATTTTGGGGGTGAGTATTATGCAATATGTCTTGGATGTCAACGGTCCCGCTCTTAATTCTCTTTGCTGGAAGTCCTGTCAGTTAAACAGTTCAGCAGTTTTGTAGTCAACAAGTAATGATAATTGTAATTCCATCTTATTAGTAATTGATTAATACACGGTCTCAAGTGATGTTGTTTATGACTTTTCTCCTGATTGGGTGAAAAAGCAGATTCGATGAATGGTACTTTATATCCTTTTTATCATTAATTTTATTGTCCATAGTCCTTAAATATTGAATAATGATTTTTTGGAAAAATATACCTTGAAGTATGTTCATTTGTAGATGTACATTTTGACTTCTAACTTGTAAGATCCTACCAAGTTTTCATGAAGGTAAACAATAAAGTTGGTTTTTTTAGTGGACTTGCTGAAGTAACTAAAAAATATCATTTGTTCCTACATTTGTATGTCTATGAAACATGGTATCAATTTTTCGTAGAAATATTTTTAAGGTATTACATGTTCAATATCCAATTTTCATTTCTTTTTTTTTATATTCTACTAGGGTTATCAACGCCTCTCTTTCTAGAGTTGGATTGAAATAAATACTACGTGAACAACTATTTTCCTAGCTACCTTTTTTAACTATATTACAGTTTTGTAGCACTAAATTCTTCGTGGTGAGCATTTATACTCTTCGTGGCAAGACCGATTTTAGTACATAGGGAGGGCTACCCCAATGAGTATTTAGGCAAGGCTTCCCCAATTTAAAGTCTATTTGAATTGGTTTATGGAGTTTTTAGATGATGTTTATTATTGAAATAAATGAGTTTTCTTATTTTTGCAGACTCATTACTTATTTCAAGTGACTAACTATATTTTTTGTTTTGTGTCAGGTCACATTCTGAAAACTACGGACAATCATCATAGTGCAACATATTGGATGACTTCAATTGTTATATATGTGATTTTTTTAGGAAGTTTGTTTTGTAAAAAATATTTTTATATGAATTTCGTCTCTTTGAATTTTTATGGATTGGTTGTTATCCCTTAAGAAACGTGGATAGTCCAATAAACAAAGGAGACTATGTCCATTTTTTTAAATTGACACTTTGCTTATTTGAGGCACAATGTGAATTCGGTTGTTGAATATTATATATTTCATGTTATATGTGAATTTGCTTGACCAATTTAGACTGTTTGAATGTTGTTGCATAATTAGTTATTTGTAGAGTAGGGTGGATATTCCTTTAAACAAAGGACAGTATGACGATTTTTTTAAATTACACTGTTTTGTTGGGGAATGAAATTTTTACCGCTTTTGCAATTATGTACTTTGGAAATTTTTGCCGTTTTACGATTACGAACTTTGAAAATTTTCGTCATGCCTTCAGGCACGGGCATTCCGCTAGTATATATATATATATATATATATATATAGGAGCTTGGAAATTTATTGGGTGTATTTTATAAAGTTTTTATAAAATTGTTTTAACGACTTTGTTTTACTCAGAAAATATTTTTAGAACTTTTCATAAAAAGTTTTGGGCTTAAAAATAATATTTTATTTTTCTGACACGTCGTTCGAACGAACTGGCGTCTCTTTCGAACGAGATTGTCAGGTCGTTTGAATGAGACTTCTAACGAGTTTCCTTTTTCCCTTCGGGAACATCGTTAGTAAAGTCGTTCTAACGAAAAAGTCGTTCGAACGACATTGGCGGGAACAGTTTTTGTGCAATTTTTGGCAGTTTTCTCCATGTTCTCACCACCTTTTTCCCACTACTTTTTGACATAATTACTTAGTGTGGGAACCAATCATTTCAAATCAAATTTTTCGTATTCTAAGAGATTTTTAGAGGGCAAATTCTTTCAAGAAAAAGTTCCATGTTTTGTGTTTGATTCTTATGGATTAAATTCACCAAAAACACATACACACCCATTTGTTTAGTTTATTCTAAGTTTCTACATATATATCCTTTGCTTGGAGTTTTGGCACCGGTTTTATCTCTACCATTGGTAGAGTGTTTGGGTTTGCTTCTACATGCCACAAAGAAGAAGTTAATTGTTTTTTGCTGCGGCATTCTCATATGGTGAAAGGCACCGTGTGTGGTTGATGGGTTCTTAAAAGTCTGATCGATGGATTCTGAGACCGCGGTGGACCTCCACGGTTATTCGCTAAGCAAAGGTGTGTACAAGAAGGAGCGTCGGGGCTTGGACGGAGTCAAGTCGAGTGTTTGTAAGTTTTTTTGTCTTGTACTTGTAAAACCGTACTTAGTGGATTTGAGGTTAGGGTCGTCCGAGGTGTTTTCCCGTTGTGGGTTTTTTCTCATACATCGTGGCGTAGTGGTTATTTGTTTATTTTATCTTTTGCAAAATCACATTATATGCATGCTTAGG
Organism: Sambucus nigra; assembly: GCA_949130495.1. Taxonomy (NCBI): domain Eukaryota; kingdom Viridiplantae; phylum Streptophyta; class Magnoliopsida; order Dipsacales; family Adoxaceae; genus Sambucus; species Sambucus nigra. The sequence continues at coordinate 123,172,426 of OX422209.1, forward strand.
TAAAAAGATAAAATTGATTTAAATCACTACTCATGCTTAAGTTGGTGCTAAAATTAATTTGGATAATGTTTAATTAATTTAGTTCAAGTCATTAATTTTATTGGATAAAATTTGGTTTGGCCTAATTTGCAAAAATGAATTAATTATTTTTTATGCAAATTTCTAGGACTTGGATTGAATTAAGTTGTTTAAGTGAAAATTAATTTTTTGTTTAATTTAATGTCACTTCTTATTTTGTTCAATTTAAATTTGAAAGAATTTAAATTTGGTTTATGTAATTGTTTAGTTGAACCATCTCTATTCCGCATCTAAAACGAAATTACTTTTTGTAAAATCTAAAAATTGGGGGTCATCATTTTCAACAAGTAGTATCAGAGCGGGTTCGCTATATTATTGCGTTTAAGATCCTATCAAATATTTTTGACTAAAATGGAATTTTTCCCATTTTCAAAATTTTCTATTTTCAACAGTTCTAATTACGCATATTGGAAAGCACGTATGCGTTCGGCACTTAGGTCTCTAGATGTGAGGATTTGGTTGTCAGTCGTTAACGGGTGGTACCCACATACACATTTGGTAGACAATGAGCGTGTTATCAAACCCACATATAGATGGAGTGGGAATGAATTTAAACTTGCAAATTTTAATTCCCGTGGTTTAAATGCCTTGTTTAGTGCGGTCACACCAGATGAATTTCGTCTCATTATGACGTGTAAAACCGCTAAAGAAGCATGGGATATTTTATAACTCACTCATGAAGGAACTAGTATCGTAAAAGCTTCTAAACTTTAAAACCTCACCACTCAATTTGAAACCATCAAAATGAATGAAAAAGAAACATTTGATGAATTTTATGCTAGACTTTCCGATATAGTTAATTCATCTTTTAATTTGGGTGAGAAAATACCCGACAACCGAGTAGTAAAGAAACTTATAAGGTCCCTACCCGATATATTTATTCCTAAGGTGACCATGTTAAATTCTTTAACCACTTTAGCCTCTACGAAACTAGAAGATCTCGTAGGTGATTTACAAATCTATGAACTAGACATGTTTCCCTCTAAAACTGAAAAGAAAATAGATAAAGGCATTTCTTTGAAAGCCCAAAAGGAGGAAAAACAAGTAGTAGAGAGTGAAAGTGAGAGTGACTCGGAAGATATGGCTATGTTTGCTAGGAAGCTTTGAAAATTTCTTAAATTTAACAAAGATAAATTTAAAAATGATTTTAAGAAATTTTAAAATTCTAAGCATGACAAAGCCGAGAAGATCCCTAAAAATTTTAATGAAAATTTAAATAGGGATGAGACAAATAGGGTTTATGGTTGTGAAGGGTATGGCCATAGGGCAAAAGAGTGCCCCACTAAACTAAGGAGAGAGGGTAAGCAACCAATTTCTTATAATGCAACCCTTAGTGATAGTGATAAGGAAGAGGGACCCGATTCCCCCACTAAGCCCAACTTTGTGGCTTTTATGGCAAGTCATGTGAGTGAAAGTGAGCACTCTTTTAGTGATGAAATTTTAACACATGACACTTCCAAGGTCTTTGTTTGTGAATCCCAAAGATATGATGGTCGTGAGAGTGAAAAAGAGGTTGATGTGAGTGAACTTCAATCTGCATTTCAATAATTATATGAAGAATCTATCAAATTAAGAAGAGAAAATTTGAAGTAAGAAGCAAGTTTAAAAGAGCGTATCGAGGTCATTGATGAGAGTGCGTTAGTGGAAGACCTTAGGACATGTGAGAGATCTCTTCGTGAGAAGCTTGAATATGTAGAAGGCGAGAGAGATAGCCTTAAAGGTTTAATGGAATCCTTAAAAAAGTAGTTTCTCGCATTTGAAGAGCGCAATATTTTATTAGAGTCTCACATTTTAGATTTAGAAAATAAACTAAAAGACTCTAGTAAAGTCAAATTTAATTTGGACTGTCGTTCAGAGAAATTAGATAAAATATTAGGAATGGTTCAAATAAACAATGACACTTGTGGTTTAGGCTTCGATACTTGTAATGAATCAACTCATAAAGCTAAAACCAATGTTTTAGGAGAATCCTCTAGGAACAATGTTATAGATCATTCCTTAGGTAATTCTTTTCTCCGAGTCTTTAGGTGCTCACACTATGGTCGAAAAGGTCATCTTAGCAAATTTTGTTTTGATCTTAAACGAGGTCCTAGAAAATCCCAACGTAAGGCAACCGAGGTAGCCAAGATTCCTACACCCCGAGATCATCATTCGTCATTAGTTTGGGTTAGGAGCTCCGACTTAGTAGCTTTACAATATATGATTTTTTATTCTCATTTAATTTCACCTGATACCTCCCTTGCTAAATCTAAAGGTTGAATGTGCTAGTTATTTGCATACTTTAGCTTTTGTACTTCATGCTAAATTATTATGCTATTTGTATGCTTCTTTATCATTTTTTAGTCATTGCTTTATTACAAATCACATGCTAGAATTATGATGTTTGTTTATCTTTTAAATTATAGTTCTTTCATTTTAGTTTGCATTAAATGAAAAATACAAAAAGTTTTTGTTTATCATTTGTGTTTTACCTTTTTAGTAATTTAAGATTAATGAAAAATACAAATGATTTTTGTTTGTCTTTTGAGTACATATTTTTTTTAGTTAAAAATTTCAAAAACTCAAAAAGATTTTTTTGTGTGTATTTTAGTTTGACACACTCTATGTGGAATATACTTGTGTTTGAATCCCTTCTTTTTCGCTTCCATGTGGCTAGAACTTTTGGTTTATATTGTCAACCCTTACAATATTATTTACCATGCTTACATGGAGTAATTGGATCTTGTGTTGATATAATGGATTTTATTTTTATATGCATCAATTCACACATGCTTGAGCTCACTTGAAATCTTAACTTCACATGTTATATTTGAGCTTTCTGAGGTGTTCTCCTGCCAATCTTGTCATCTACATGATATGTGACCTAGGAGGACTAGTGCATGTTAAAATTCGTTGCACGTGAGATTTGTGTGAGATATAAAAAGATTATATATATAAATGTGCACGGGGAAGGGCTCCGAAGGAAAAATCATCCTTTGCGAGTAAGCCACCGCTTGCTTGGACCTAAAAGAAATATGTGGTCTAAAGGCCTAAAAGCATAATGGCATTAAAAGAAAATATTTTCCAAGGCCAAATTTGTTTAGTTGATTTATTCATTCAAAATATTAAAATAATATGCTTATATTGAGGGACTATGGATGGTATATCAACGGTTTGGACAATGTCCATTTATCCTAGTTGTACTTTCAATGTCATGACTCTATTAGTTTGTAGAATAATCAAAATTCTAGGCTTGTATGCATTGTGTATGTTTGTTCATTGAGTTCAATCTATATTGTCACACGAGATTATATTCAAATGTGATGAAGTTTGCAATCAAATGAGAACTCCGTGAACATGTTTGAAGTGATTGGGTCTAAATTTAATTATTGCTAGTTCACACCCCTACACTTCCGTTTCCATATGACACATTTTTGCTATACGAGTGTGAAAAACTTATTGTATTTTGTGTCATGTGTGGTGTCTATACCTATATATATGTGCGTGTGCGTTAGTGATATTCATTATGTTTACATATATATAGTATCTTTTTCTTTACCTCGCTTTCTAGTCCATCTATGCTTCTAATTCATAATTGGTATCTATCGTGTTGCATATTGTTGTTGATATCACATTATTAGTATCTTATGTATCACATTGGTATCATTTGTTTTTGCATCTTCATTGGTATCCGTTGTTATTTGTATGGATTAGTTTTGATTTTGTTGTCCATATTCTTTCATGTTCTTATCACTCTAAACTTCATCGTGTTTAAATTAGTTTTATCCTTTGTCTATTCCTGAACAAAAAGGGGGAGATTGATAGGGGAGAAATGGTATTTAATCCTATTGTAATCATATATTAGTTTATGAGATTTATCTTAAGAGGAGACGTCTTTCTAAGTAGGTCAGTTATTTGATAAAGGGGAAAATTAATTTAGGGGGGGTATTTATTTTAAGTGCATTTAATATTCTTGATATTCCCTATGTGATTGATAGTTTACTTAAGTGTGCATGAATTCTTCTAAATGGCGACTTTCATCGGCAAAGATATTTATCCTTGGGTTTTGAGTCAAGCTATGTATTTTATATTGGGTTGGGATATTTTTTAGTCTAGTAGAGCTTGACGGGCCTTTAGGATTTTGTTTGGTTTTTGTCTCGGAATAGCCAAAGGGGGAGATTTGTAAGGACACAAGTCTCCGATTGAGTCTTAATGTAGTGTTGGCTCAATTCCGAAAAAAAATATTTTAGTCATAGGATAGTGTTCAAGTGTATCCATCCAAGCCTATGACGTGTTAGTTGAAGACGTAGCTGCCAAGATTATAAAGCATCGTCATATGCCGGGTTTATATGTGCCTCGTTTCACGTCATCAACATTGTTACAATGCTCCTAAGGTATGAATGCATATATATATATATATATATATATAGGAGCTTGGAAATTTATTGGGTGTATTTTATAAAGTTTATATAAAATTATTTTAACGACTTTGTTTTACTCAGAAAATAATTTTTAGAATAAAAAGTTTTGGGCTTAAAAATAATATTTTATTTTTCTGACACGTCGTACCTATATCATTCGAACAAACTGGCATCTCGGTCGAACGAGATTGCCAGGTCATTCGAATGAGACTTCTAACGAGTTTCATTTTTCCCTTCTGGAACATCGTTAGTAAAGTCGTTCGAACGATATTAGCGGCAACAGTTTTTGGGCAGTTTTTTGCAATTTTCTTCATATTCCCACTACCTTTTCCCCACTACTTTTTCACAGAATTACTTAGTGTGGGAACCAATATTTTCAAACCAATTTTTTCACATTCTAAGAGATTTTTAGAGGGGGCAAATTCTTTTAAGAAAAAGTTCCATATTTTGTGTTTGATTCTTATGGATTAAATTCACCAAAAACACATACACACCCATTTGTTTAGTTTATTCTAAGTTTCTACATATATATCCTTTTCTTGGAGTTTTTGAACCGGTTTTATCTCTATCATTGGAAGAGTGTTTGGGTTTACTTCTACATCCCACAAAGAAGAAGTTCATTATTTTTGGCTGCGGCATTCTCATATGGTGAAAAGGCACCGTGTGTGGTTGATGGGTTCCTAAAAGTCCGATCGGTGGATTCCAAGACCGTGGTGGACCTTTGTGGTTATTCTCTAGGCATAGGTGTGTACAAGAAGGAGCGTCGGGGCTTGGACGGAGTCAAGTCGTGTGTTTGTAAGGCTTTTTGTCTTGTACTTGTAAAACCGTACTTAGTGGGTTTGAGGCTAGGGTCGTACGAGGTTTTTTTCCCGTTGTGGATTTTCCCTCGTACATTGCGGCGTAGTTGTTATTTGTTTATTTTATCTTTTTCAAAATCACATTAGATGCATGCTTACGTAAAAAGATAAAATTAGTTTAAATCACTACTCATGCTTAAGTTGGTGCTAAAATTAATTTGGGTAATGTTTAATTAATTTAGTTCAAGTAATTAATTTTATTAAATAAAATTTGATTTGGCCTAATTTGCAAAAATGAATTAATTATTTGTTAGGAAAATTTCTAGGACTTGGATTGAATTAAGTTGTTTAAGTGAAAATTAATTTGTTGTTTAATTTAATGTCACTTCTAGTTTTGTTTAATTTTAATTTGAAAGAAATTAAAATTTGGTTTATGTAATTGTTTAGTTGAACCATCTCTATTCCGCGTCTAAAAGGAAATTACTTTTTGTAAAATCTAAAAATTGGGGGTCATCATTTTCAATAAAATATAAAGGTTTAGATACCATTTCTCCCTCTTTTTGTTCACGAATAGACAAATGATAAAATTCATAGAATAACCCATTTCTCCCCCAATTAAAAAAAATTCTCCCCCTAAAGTGAACAAGGAATAAGTATAATGGAGAAACAAGTATATCATGCAATGGAGTATAAAGTGATAAGAAAAATAAAGCAACATGGCATTAAACGATTGACCAATCCACGCAAAGATTAATAAATACCAACGATGATGCGATACCAAAAAGATTTCAACTAAAAGTGTACTAATTTAAGCATGGGGTTCTTTCGTAACAAAATGGATACCTATAGCAACATGAAGCATAAAAGGACTAGATAACAAAGGAAAGACGCCAAAAAAAATACCATATACACACACACATACACAAAAGATACCAATAAAGCAAACGCACATATACATAGGTATAAACACCACATAAGACACAAAATACAATAATTTTTCCAAACTCATACAGCACAAATGTGTCTAAATAACCATGTGGTCAACAAAGTGAATGGGTGTGAACTAGAGACAAAAGGAGTATGACCCAATCACTTAAAAATTGTTCAAGGAATTCTATTTGAATGCAAAACTTTATCAAACTTAGATATAGCCACATGTGACAACATAAATTGAACTCAAAGAACAAACATACACAATGAACACAAGCCTAGAATTTTGCGAATTCTACAAAGTAATAGAGTCATGACAAAATAAGCAAAACTATGATACATTGTCATTGTTCCCTGTTGATATATCCATCCAAACTCCCTCAAACATAATAATTCTTTTCTTTTGAATGAACATACCCAACTAAACTATATAGGTCGTGGCTATTATTGTTTAATGCCACAAGTTTTAGGCCATTTCCAATAGATAAACTATAGGAATTGGCATATATATTATTTTTTTTATTGATGCCACACTTGTTATAGGATTTTCCGTGCACCCTCATAATTTTTTATACACTACAAACAATTCTCACGTGCAACGGTTCTTACATGCACAAATTCTTCATGATAATAGCAAAGTGTAGATAAAAAAATTGATAGGATAACATCTCACGTAGATAAAAAAATATATGTGAAGTTAACGTTCAAAGAGCTTGTGCATGTGCGTAAGAGAGTCATATAAAAAGAATCCATCAAGCAACTCAATATCAAACTTCTTCATATAAGCATGATAAAGAACATTATAAGAATTGAAATTCATAACCAAAAGTCCTAGCCACATGGAAGCGTGGAATGAATATAGGATTCAAACATAAGGATATGCCACATAAACTGTGTAAAATCAAAATACACAATGTAGGCCCCTTTTTCTTTCGAATGCGTTTTAAGGATGACAAAAACCAATTTTCTTTTTATGAAAAAACTTTTTCCAATTTTTAATCCGCACCAAGTTGTGAACCAATTTTAACTTAACCAAATTTTATCTTGATTAATCCTAAATATATATCTTGTGATTAAAACAAGTAAAGTAAAGAAAATAATGCCCACAACGCCGTATGTACGAGAAAACCACTAAGGAAAAAAACCTGGGATGGACCAAGCCAAAAAATCACTATGATGTGGAATTACAAGGAACAGACACAAGTTTTACTCAACGACTCGATCCCCACAAGACTTGACGCTCTATTCATTTTCAACCACTCCTCCCCAGTGCCCACGCCAATCCTTCCGCGATACCTGTCCACAACAATCGCCTCCATGACTGCCTCAATGTCCACCGATGTAGCTTGGAAAGTCTACGGAATTGGAACACGAACTCCTTCGCTTCTTCTCCGTAAAACCCAATTATGTTCCTCAATGTGTTAAAACAAACTCCAACAAGGTGCAAACAAGGATCACAATTGCATATGATAATGAAAGCTCATATCTTTTAAACTCTAAGGATATTTTAGACTTAAAAAATCATAGAAAACTTTGAGCAAAAAACGTACTATTCGTATACTATTTTTCTGGACTGCACACTTACGAAAGTATGAGGAAAACACGCCTTAAATAATTTTCTTAAGGCGACGCATCGTTCGAACGAGTTAGCAGGTCGCTTGAACGAGATATTTATGTCATTCTAACGGCAATGGAATCTTATTTGAACGACAGTTAATGTCGTTTGAACCAGAAACAATAGAGTTTGCGACTTATCCAACTCTGATCCATCCTTATCTCATAATAAAATAAAGTGTAAATACTTTTTAAAACTCTTTTAAATTTTTTTTAAACATTTCTTTAATAAGATAACATCCTTAAAATATTTTAAAATAAATTTTGAGTCCCATTAAAATTACGCATTCATACCTGAGTGATCTCAGAATGAAATTTGATTTGAAGATGAAATACACACCATAAAATCGGCATGAAAAATCTTTGAACCTTTTCCATAATGTCTTCAATAAACTTCAATACGTCATAGTCTGTGTGGGATCGTGAAAATAAAAATACTACCTATGACTTAAACGCGTTTTGTTTCGGGAATAAGTCAAATAAACATCTAACGGACTCAATTGAAAATTATGTCCTTATAAATCTCCCCCTTTGGCTATTCGGGGACAAAATCAACAGTGAAATCCCTAAGCCGGGCCGTCAAGCAGTATAACGCCTAAATCTCATCCCTTAAAACCAGAAATAAAAAATTACAGGATAAGAATAGTAGATGATAGTCCGACAAGCATGGACTGTCTGAATGTGATGTGTTGGAAATGTAGACCCCCAATTTTAAATTTTCTTTTTAAAATTAGTTATGAATTTCCTAAAGGTGCGGAAGAGGATGGTTCAAACACAACATACACATCTTACAAATTTTAATTTCTTACAAATTAAAATTAAACTAAACTAAAAGTGACAACAAAATAATCAACTAACAAATATTCACTTTAAACAAATTAACTCAATTCAATTCCTAAAATTTGTCTACACAAATTAATATCTTATTTTGCAAATTAGGCCAAACTAAATTTTATCAAATTAATAATTAATGACTTGAATTAAATTAAATTAATTTTACCCAAATTAATTTTGGCACCAAATTAAACTAACATGTGATAAGACCAATTTTATCTTGAAGTACCTAAGCATGCATTCGAAGGTGATTTTGCAAGATAAAGAGAAATAAATCACACTACGCCGCGATGTACGAGGAAAATCTAAAATGGGAAAAACCTCAGACGGCCACTAGCCTTAAGTCCACTCAGTACAGATGTACTGTTACAAGACATATGACTTACTACACACGACTCGACTCTTTCAAGCCCCGACACGTCTTCTTGCAACCACCTCTGCCTAGCCGATAACCCCGAACTCCACCGAAACCTTGGACTCCTCCAATGAAGCTTTTGGAACAACCGCCAACTCGCACCTGAAGCCTTTCTTCGAGTGGGAACGCCGCAGCGAAAAATAAGTATTCTTCTTTAAGGGATGTAGAAGTAAACCCAAACAACTCTTCAAACGGTAGAGTAGAACTCGTTGCCAAAAGAAACTCCAAGCAATATATATATATATATATATATATATATATATATAAAGAACTTGGAATAACCAAACTATTGGGCGTAAACTTGGTTTTGTTCTTAAGATAAATTCATTTGAGAAACAAACACTAAGGGACTTTTTGTTGGAAGATATTTGCTCTCTCAAGCCTTTGGAAATTCTGAAAAAGTCACTGCAAAAAGTTGGTTCCCGCACCTCTTAAATTATGCCAAAAAGTAGTGGGGAAAAAGTAGTGGAAAAATAGGAAAAACTACCAAAAAACTGTTCCCACCAAATCTTGTTCGAACGACTTTTTCGTTCGAATGACATTTCATTCTAACGACTTTACTAACGGTAATCCAGTGGGAAAATGAAAATCTCGTTACAAGTTCTCGTTCAAATGACCTGGGAATCTCATTCGAACAAGATCCCAGTTCGTTCAAATGACATGTTAAAAAATAAACATTTCATTTTTAAGCCCAAAACTTTTATGTATAGTTCAAAAAAATATTTTCTGAGTAAAACAAAGTCGTTAAAATTATTTAAAAACATTTAATAAAATGCACACAATTAAAATTATTTCAAGTCCCTACAAATATATATAGCGTCCATACCTTATTGGAGACTTGAAAAATGTGATGTTGATGACGCATAAACGAGGCACAAGAAACTGAAAAATGATGTCCACTTGAAATGCTGGCCGCTACGTCTTCAACTTTACGTGTCATAGGATTGAAGGATACACACGAACACTATCTATGACTCAAATTTTTTTGTCCGGAATTGATCGAAAACTACAAAGGACTCAATTAAAAATTTGTGTCCTGACATGACGCAGTCTTGAAATCTCGAAACTCTAAAGCATACCTACACACATGAGACAAACAAATTTCTAGTGAAGTAGGAACATATGATATGAACGATTATGTAAAATCAAATACAAATCATTTGATATGGGAGCAAAACATGATACCAATTTGTAAACGACATTTAAATCGGGATATCAACATATGATCGTAAATATGATACCAATTTGTGCAATCAAATTAATATCGACCTATAAGCATGAAAGCCTATGATATCAATTTTTAATGCAACAAAAATCTTTGTGCTCAACAAACAAAATCCCACCTACATCATATACATCTCTCCACCTTTTTATCTCGAATAGACAACCCGGTGAAAAGATAAACATATCTAGCATGAGATAATCAAATAAGTGTATCTAGATATCAATGAAACAATCAACTAATAATGATTTAACGATGTCAATTCTGTAGCTAGCAAACAATAATCACATGTGAGAAATCAACTCAATCAGTAATGATGTGATTAAACCACCCAACATTACCAAAATAAATAACCATATAAACCAGGGTACTGAAACAGCAAAAACCAGAGAGAGAAAAAATCTCCAGACTATCGCTCGAACGACACAGCCTTATCGTTCGAATGACATAGGCTTATTTCTTTAAGACTTCGCGCGACATCGATATATCGTTTGAACAAAAAAACATTGAGTTCCACTTCTAAATATCATGAAGTTTCGTCCACTGAAAAAATTTCTTGAAAAAGTAAACCAGAAAGAGTATAAACTGCAAAACAATAGCAAAACATAAAACTAAACAAATAAATCAATGTGAGTTACATGCCAACATAGTACCGATGTACTCAAACATGAACATGGAATGTATGGGCGTTAACTATAGCAAATAATTCACAATTTCAACTCATCGAAACGATCAAGAAGCTCTAATTGATAACTATAAATCTTCAAACTTTATCTTAGTAGTATGTGACATTTAAAGTGTGAGATAAATGAACTAAACAATCAAATATACTCATAAATCCATAATATTGGTGATTGTACAAATAATAACATCATGATGCGATTTTTCAAAGTTAGAATTCGTGGTGCAAACCCATTTAAATTTTCTCCAACCAAAATCCCTCATATTGTAAGGACATAAATTTCCAATTGAGTCCCTGTATTAATTTGACTTAATTCCGTGAACAAAACTGTGTTTGTAATATGTCATAGGGAGATTTTTATTTTGTCATGTCCCCACTTGGTCTACGACGTATTGAAGAAAATTGAAGACGTTGCGGCAAAGCTTCAAAGAATTAATCATGTCGAAGTTTAATTGGTGCAAGTTTAATCGTCTTCAAAGTTAATTGCATTCTGAGATCGCTCAGGTATGAATGCGTATAATTAATGGTGCTCAGAATTATTTTTATAAAAGATAAGGATGTATTTTTATAAAGAAAAATATTTTAAAATCTTTTTAAAAAGGTTTTAAGTGTTTACACTACGTTTTATTCTGATATACTCGAAATAGAGTTTGCCTTATTTGGATCACCTTTAAAAGAGATGTTTTGAACTAAAAGTCAAAAAGTCAAATTTCCACATCAGCTCGTTCAAACGACATAAGGATCTGGCTTGAATGAGATGCTTAAGTCACGCGAACGACATGGCATTGTCGTTCGAACGACACGTATTTCGAGGCGACACTAAATTATTATTTAAAGCATGTTTCTATCAGAGTTTCCAAAGTGTGCATTCTGTAAAATAGTATTTGAACCAGAAACTTGTTTGAACATGTTTTCTAAGGTTTACAAAGAATAAACACACCCTTAGAGTTTGCAAAGATCCGAGATATCATTCTTATATGCTTACGTGATCTTGCGGAACCAAAGAAGTTTGTTCTACACATTGAACACCAAAGGGTTTTGCGGTGAAGAAAAGAGAAGGACTTCTTGTTCGACATCGTAGACGAATCAAAGCCAATCGGTGGACACAGAGACATACGTGAACGCGTGTGTTGTGGACAGGTATCGTGGAAGACGAAATTTCTACGTGGCCACTATTGAAGAACGGTAGAAGATCAAAAGGAGCATCAAGACCCGTGGGGAACGAGTCATTGAGTAGGGCTAATCTATCTTTGTAAAACCATTATTCATAGTGATTGTCTGGCTTGCGTCGTCTGAGGTTGTTTTCCCATTTTGGGTTTTTTCCTCGTACATCCGGCGTTATGAGTATTCTTTACTTTATTTTACTTGCTTTAATCGCTAGATGTATGTTTAGGATTAATCAAGATAAAATTGGTTTAAAGTAAGAATTGGGTTTTTCACAACTTGGTTTTGTGCATAATTTAAAAGTTGAATAATTTTCGAAGAAAATTGGTTTTGTTTAAAAACACACATATTGGGCACTCTTCAAATTGGTATCAGAGCTAGAAAATATTTTTTATTTGTTTTGTGATCCCTTGTGTTTTCAAAGATGAATTCTGGATATAATGAATTTTCTCGAACTCCAGTTTTTTATGGCACTAATTACACTTATTAAAAGATGAGAATGAGAAGTGCTTTCAAATTTATTGATGAGCGTGTGTGGCTAGCAGTTGAGAAAGGTTGGATGCCCCCTCTCACTATTGTAGGTGAGGTCACTTGTTTAAAGCCTGTTGAGTCATGGACAGAAACTGAACAAAGACTTGCACAATATACTTCTAAGGGTCTGCACGTTATTGTTTCACATGTCACACAGAAAGAATATAATAGAATTATGACTTGTGAAACATCAAAAGAGGCTTGGGATATTTTGGCACTCACTCACGAGGGCACTAGCACGGTTCTGGCGTCAAAACTTCAAAATCTCACTACACAGTTTGAGACCATTAGGATGTTAGACAGTGAGACTTTTGATGAGTTTTATGCTAGGTTGTCCAATATTATCAACTCGTCGTTTAACCTAGGTGAGAAAATTCTCGACAACCGTGTCATTAAGAAAATCCTTAGGTCGTTGCCTAGTACGTTTAATGCGAAAGTGACCATTTTAAACTCCTTGGGTAGGTTCGAGTCGACGAAACTCGAAGAGATTGTAGGTGACTTACAAACCTATGAAATAGACATGATTACCTCCAACCAAGTGCCTAAGAAAGAAAAGGGTATTGCTTTGAAAACGCGGAAGGAGGAAATTAAAGTTTCAGATTCCGATTCCGATTCCGATTTTGAGGATGTTTCTTTGTTGGCAAAGAAATTTAAAAAATTTATTAAGTTTCAAAAGCAATCGAAAGATGCCAAGAAATTTGAAAATTTCAAGAACAATAAAGTAGATCCCACCTTTAAGGAAAATTTTGAGAAGCTTAAGAGAGAGGATTCGGATAAGTGTTTTGGATGTGAGGGGTACGATCACAAAGTTAAGGAGTGTCCCACTAGACTTAAGAATGAGGGCAAGCAACCATTGTTTATAATGCCACCTTAAGTGATAGTGATCCAAAAGAGGGAGAGAGTTCCCCCATTGATCGTAACTTTATTGCGTTTATGGCATGTTATGTGAGCGACGAATATTCTCATGTGCATGACACTTACAAGGAGGTTTTGAGTGTATCCCATGTTAGTGAGAGCGAAGAGAGTGACGAGGATGAGGTAGATGTGAAAGAGTTGCAAAATGCATTTAATGAGTTGTATGCCGAAACGGTGAAGGTGAAAAAGGCTAACTCTAAATTGCAAGCTAAGTTGAATGAGCGTGCCATAGAAAATATTGATAGTTTAATTGAGGATATTAGGGCACGAGAGAAGAAGTTTAGGGAGAAACTAGAGTTAGTGGAGAAAGAGGGAGATAATCTCCGTGGTTTGATGGAGTCCTTGAAAAAGGAGATTTTAGTGTTTAAGGAGTCTAGGCATTTGCTCAAGTCTAGGATTCACGAGTTGGAGGAGAGATTGAGAGACTCATCTAGATTCAAGTTCGATTTGGAGTCTAGGTCGGAGAAGTTAGATAAGATCCTAACACCATCCAAATTAAAGGAGATAGGGGAGGTATAGGTTTTGATAAGAGAGTTGTTCCCATTCCCCCCGCACGTGTGAGAAACACTGGGAAGGTTAGAAAAGGTCCACATATAGGTAATCATTACCATCACTGCTACACTTTCTCATTTTGTGGTAGGAAAGGTCACCTTAGGCGGTATTGTTATGACCTTAGATAAGCTCCTAGGAAGTTTAGGAATAAAGTTTCCCCGGTTCCCAAAACCCCCATGCATCATTTTACACCTACTTGTGTTAGGAAATCGGATTTAGTGGCTTTAGTAATTAAACCTCATAATTCTCGTTTGGGTGCACTTGATTCTTCCCATGCTAAATCTAAAGGATGATAGTGTTTCCATGTTTTTTCATATGCCAGTTTGCTTCATGATATATTCATTGCTAGTATTATGACATGTGTATCAGTTTGTATTATAGTTTTCATTTGTTTGAGTCCTATTGAAAAAATCAAAAAAGATTTTTTTTGAGAAAACATTTGAAAAACCAAAAAGATTTTGCTTTTATTTGAGTCAAAATATGAAAAGACAAAAAGATTTTCGGTTTTTGTTTTTGAGTTTACATGTTTGATGTGGCATATTGGTGTGCTTAGACCCCCCCCCCCCCCCCCATCGTTTCAATATCCATGTGGCTAGGATATTTTGTCATTATTATCGATGCTTAGAATGATCTTAATCATTGTTTATATGGGGTTGTTACGAAGTTGATATGCATTTTGATTCGACGTTGTATATATGCCAACATTGCACGCATGCACGAGTTTATATGGATGTTTGACTTCTCTTGCATATTTGAATTTGGTGAGGTGTTCTTGTCTCAATCTTGTCATCTATGCGTAAGTAGACTTAAGGATAAGTTCTCATGTAAAAACCGTTTACCGTGAGGATTTGAATTGATAAAAATGATGAGTGATTCGCAGGAAAGTGCTGCGAGAGTTCAAAATTAACTCGTCGTGAAAGCCACCATTTAAAAGAGCCCAAAAGAGAATGCAATTTGCTAAGAAAATGGCCAAATTAGTTTAGTTCATTCCAAAGAAAATATGATATTATTGAGGGAGTTTGGATGGATTAAAAATTTAAACGGGTTTGCACAACTAATCCTAATGTTGAAACATTGCAATTTGACGCTATTGTTTGTAGAATCGTCAAAATTCTGGATTTGTATGCATGTAGTATGTTTAAGTTCATTAAGCTCACACTCTTATTGTCATATGACTATAATAAAGTTTGATGATTTATCGCTATCAATTAGAACTTCTTGATCATTTCGATGTGTTAGAATTGTGATTCATTTGTTGTAGTTTCACGCCCATTCATTTCATATCCATGTTTGAGCACATCGGTACTATATTTGCATGTAACTCACATTTTAAATTTTTATGGGTTTTTTTGTTTTGTGTTAAAAGCCTACTGTTTTAACACTGTTTTTCTTCTGTCAAGCCCTTCCTGGAATTTTTTTTTGGAAATTATTTCACTGGGCAATATTATATAATATTTTTAGGAATCTAGGAAATTTTGGCAGGTCGCGATAAGTCGTTCGAGCGACATATCCATCTCGCGTGAATGACAGTTGTTTGTTCGAGCGACACCCTCAATTAGTTTGAGCAATGTCCCTTGCTCATTCGAACGACAGACTGTTTTGGAGCTTCTGATTGGTTTGCAGTCCTCTCGATTAATTTGTTTTTTTTTGGTACTGCTGGAAGTTTTTCTGGACTGCCTGGTTTATATGCAGTTTTTTATTGGTTCAAAATTGTTTTTTTTGCATACAGTCCATTTATCACACCTAATTAGATTGCTACTTTTTTTTGTGATTCCTTGGTTTACTAGCTACTGATTTGTAATTAAATGATCATATTTAGCTAGTTGTTTCATGGTTATCTAGCGTTTTCAATTCTCAAATTGATTCAAATTGGTTTATATTCTCATGCTAAATACTTTCATTGGTTTATCTTTTCACCGGATTATCTATCTGAGACAAAAAGGGGGAGATATGTATGTGATATAGGGGGAGATTTGTTGAGCGTTTTCTTTGATATCTGGATTTACATATTGTTTGATTATATTTGTTTCAAACTGATATCAAATAATTGCTCACATGTTTCAAATGATTTTTTCTTATTGGAAATATATTTTGGTATCATTTGTTCCTCCATACTTCATTGGGTATTTATTTGTCTGTTTCATGTGTGTAGGTACGCGTCAGTAATTCGAGATTTCAAGTCTACATCACATTCAGACAGTTCATGCTTGTCGGTGCTACATATACTAGTATGTGTCCTGTAATTTTTGTTTTGGGTTTATGGGATGGGATTTAGGCGTCATACGGCTTGACGGCCCAGTTAGGCATTTCATTGGTTTAGTTTTGTCCCGGAATAGTCAAAGGGGGAGATTTGTAAGGACAAAAATTTCCAATTGAGTCCTTGTATTGTTTTGACTTAATTTCGTGAACAAAACTGTGTTTGTAATATGTCATAGGGAGATTTTTATTTTCTCACGATCCCACTTGGCCTATGACGTATTGAAGAAAATTGAAGACATTGCGGCAAAGCTTCAAAGAATTAATCACGCCAAAGTTTAATTGGTGCAAGTTTAATCGTCTTCAAAGTTAATTGCATTCCGAGATCACTCAGGTATGAATGCGTATAATTAATGGTGCTCGAAATTATTTTTATAAAAGATAAGGATGTATTTTTATAAAGAAAAATATTTTAAAATATTTTTAAAAGTGTTTTAAGTGTTTACACTACGTTTTATTCTGATATACTCGAAATAGAGTTAGCCTTATTTGGATCACCTTTAAAAGAGACGTTATGAACTAAAAGTCAAAAATTCAAACTGCCACGTCCGCTCGTTCAAACGACATAAGGATCTCGCTCGAACGAGATGCTTAAGTCGCGCAAACGACGTGGCATTGTCGTTCGAACGACATGTATTTTAAGGCGGTGCTAAATTGTTATTTAAAGCGTGTTTCTATCAGAGTTTCGTAAGTGTGCATTCTGAAAAACAGTATCGAACCAGAAACTTATTTGCACATGTTTTCTAAGGTTTACAAAGCATAAACACATCCTTAGAGTTTGCAAAGATCCGAGATATCATTATTATATTCTTACGTGATCTTGCGGCACCAAAGAAGTTTGTTCTACACATTGAACATCAAAGGGTTTTGTAGTGAAGAAAAGAGAAGGACTTCTTATTCGATATCGTAGACGAATCAAAGCCAATCGGTGGACACCAAGACATACGTGGACGTGTGTGTTACGGACAGGTACCGTGAAAGACGAAATTTCTACGTGGGCACTATTGTAAGACGGTACAAGATCAGAAGGAGCATCAATACCCGTGGGGATCGAGTCATTGAGTAAGGCTAATCTGTCTTTGTAAAACCATTATTCATAGTGATTATCTGGCTTGGGTCGTCCGATGTTGTTTTCCCGTTTTGGGTTTTTTCCTCGTACATCCGGCGTTGTGAGTATTTTTTACTTTATTTTACTTTCTTTAATCACTAGATTTATGTTTCGGATTAATCAAGATAAAATTGGTTTAAAGTAAGAATTGGGTTTTTCACAACTTGGTTTGGTGCATAATTTAAAAGTTGGATAATTTTTGAAGAAAATTGGTTTTGTTTAAAAACACACATATTGGGCACTCTTCACACACACACACACACACACATATATATATATATATATATATACATATATATATATATATATATATATATATATATATATATATATACTAGGTTATGCCCGTGCCTAAAGACACGATGATAAATTTACCCACAATGTTCGTACTTGTACTTGCAACGCAACGCCACCACAACCAAACCAACAAACAACCCTCACCCAAACATAAAATTGAACTAAGGTATTGAATATACACACTTCCAATAATAAATGAGGAATGTTTTCATTATCAATGTGACCACACAATTGAATATATACACAGTTATAACCAATCAAGATATGATGAATTGTAAATAAAGGGAAGCGGCACGACGATAATTGTCATTTGAGTGATCGCACTTTTTGTCACGACATGTCATGTGATATAATGTTGTTACTTTTCTACATCTCAAACCAATTTAAATAAGTATATTCAGTATATCTGTTTTTTAACATAATTACATACAAAAGTTAACATATAAATTAAAATAGGTTAAACCTAAAAGAAACCAACTCCTTACAGTCGAACACCGTAAAATGGCGAAGAGGACCAAACATTCAAACATGCATGTAATTTATTTTACTGTAACAATGCATACAAAACCTCATTTGTGATTTAATTTACTACAACCACGTATACAAAAACCCAAGCGTGCATGCACCACATTCCTTTTTTTGATGGATGGGCCCTGCAATCTGATAATTAGTTAAAAACACCCGAGAGAGCAACTCATGGCCTCACTGGTGTCTTTGAGGGACTTACCCTAATGGGTTGGGATCCTAATAATCGTCTGCAACTATGTAGTGCCACAATTTCACTACCATAACAAACTCAACAAAATCAATCCGCGTTGAATGCGCACATCACACAAAATCCTCAGGCGAGAAACCTCCTTACATGTCCATATGATTAACCTTGAGAGGCAACTGAGAACTAAATTCTTGAGTCCCTACATTAGTAGATGGCTCTCTTTGTCTATCATTGGACTATGGAACATTGTCTTCATGTTTACCAGCACAATGATAATCCCCAGTTGTTAACAAATCACATGAATTGAATTTGGAACTTTGCAGGGAAGACCTATTTCAACCATCTCAATTTAGGAAATACCTACAGAGAAAAAATACATCAAAGTCAGTTTGCAGCAAATATGGTCGCAATATCACCGTCATATTTTCTAAAACATTGAAATTGATAGATAATATTAATGAATTACCTCAATCATTTTGTGCAATATATGTTAGAAAAGGTAGAAATCTTCTATGACGGAACAACCATGAATGGACAAATTATACTTTCTTTGAAGAATCGTTCAATCAATGATTCACGAATCTCATCAACCAAGCTTATCCACAACCATCATCAACTAATTAAGTAACACGTTACCCAAGAACCATGTGAAGTTACTGACAACACCCATTCTATTATGAATGGACATAACTTGGATCAAGTCAGTGACTCAGCAAGGGTGAGCACCATAGATCCGTCGAGCACTGCCAAACAACTTGAAGAAATTAATACATATGTCAAAGGTAACATAAGTTGTGATGATAAACTCACTAGCAGCAGATCGGAGCCTTCAAGATAGTGCCACATAACTTGAAGAATCTAATAAAGAGACTAAAGATAAAATTTATGATCCAACACTGGTTGACACTCTTAAAATTTGTGAGAAGTTGAACACTTTGATGGAGCAATCAGAGACTCGTGATAAAAAATTTGCTGATGTTACACAAATAGAACCGGACTAATGATTGAATATAAAATGCAATTTAAAGAATCGGACTAATGTCATTCGGTGAAACATACGCAATAATTTGTTAAGGATTTTGAATTTTCCCCAGGAAGTAATCTCCCAAAAAAACAACAACATTTTAAACCCAATTTTAAGATATATAGAGGGAGACTAATGAGAAATTTGAGATAAAAGATATCAAGAATAGAACCTTGTAGCATCGGAAGAAGAAAAGAAGAGATACATTGAACATAAAACTCGTGCATTCTTAAGTCAAGCATGACTACTATTAATTATTATTGCCATGAAGTGATTTTCAAAGTTTAAAACGAATGATCATATATATAATGAAAAAAAATATAAATGTTGAATGTCCTACAGCCAACCTCTGTTTTACTAGTAAAACATACAAATATGGAGAGTCCTATCACCGAGTGTGGAGAGGAGATTAGAGTGAGCCCCTTGCTCCACAACTTTCCCATTGTTGATCACATCGATGAAATTAGATTTATGTATAGTGGATAGATGCCATGCCACCATAACACACGTTCAACCATACCTAATCTTGAGTTATGCTCCTCTCATTTACCTGCAAAATGAAAATCATTTGATATGGATGATTCTTAACACATAAGATAGAAGGAAAAATAGGTAATGACTAATCATTATACAAACTGAAATAATTAGCAACTTAACATTCAGTTATCTTCAATTTAACCACTTAACAACAACGAAGTAAATAACACAACAACTTATACATGTTTTGTCTTAATGAAGTTTTAATTAAACCTATGTGCCCTCTTTGTACATGAACTCCATCAAATTCGCTCGAGGTTCAAAACCTGCACAAAAAACCAAAATTCTGTACCGAAACTAATTGCACCAATTACTAACTTAATTAGTAACTGCACCAATTATTAAATGGCAACAATTACTACATGATATGGCAGTAATTCCTCTAATACATTAGTGTCCTGTCATGCTTTGAAAATAAAAAATGAGTTGAATTGTAGGATACATATTTTTTTTTACTATTTTCTCTGCAAGTAACATGTATATTTATGCAAAACACTACAATTTAAATACCCCTCTATAGATATTAATTAATACAAACAAAACAAATAGACACTTAACTACAATAAATAGAAACCTATAAATAGAATAGCCAAAATAACAATATACATATATTGATCGACGGTGAGAGGATTTGGAGAGTGAGGATGCATCATCAAGACAAGCCAAGCTTCTAAGTAGTGTAAATCAAAACTGGATTTGAATGCAATTTTATCCAAGATTCAAACCACCTGAAAGAAAAAGAGAGTATACTTGAAATACGTGGGATATTTTGGACCCTAAGCCTTGTGATTTTTCCCATGTAACTTGTAACCAAGTTAATAGCACCTTGGAATGACCTGAGTATCAAATTAACATAAATTATTCATAGAAAAATTAACGATATATCTACGATAGGAGGAGTGTAAATATTAGTGAGAGGGATATGAATATCAAAGTAAGTAAAAATCATCGGAGCATTTACATTAGGCCACTGTCCTTAAAACATAAGGCCAACATGTTTTCAAAAGAAAAATCAATGTAAAAATGATTTTTTTTATATAAATATGATTAATAACCAAAAATATGAATATGAATGTTTGGATTCAAAGACTGATTTAAGAAGTAAAATAATAAACTATACTTTCATGTGCGAACTAATAAGTTCAAAAGTCAAAATGATCATTTCAATCATCATCCGAAACCATACCTGATAGGAATAAAAGAATAATTTGAGGCCAAATGTATACAAATTGTGGAACTAAGACATTGAGAAACCAACATCAAATCGACTTTACACCTTTGGGTCCTTTACACACACGTATGTTGTTTATTGTTATACCATTGGCGAGTCGATGACTCGAGATCAATGCAAACAATGATGTATTTTATATTTCTGATATGAATTCCCAACAAATATAACCAAATATAAAACAAAGCAAAACTCCAACACATAAAAATCACCTAAGAGTTTCAAATACCACTAAACTTAAGACTAAAAATAGAGAGCAGTGTCAATTGTCTTGAAAAGTAGAAAGCAAACTCACAAACACTCCTGCACTTATAATCTGTGTAAGAAAACGCACACTTCCTTCACCTTGAACACCAGTATTGCATATTTTTGCACATTTTCTGTAGTAAACGCAAATAATTGTATCACAATCAAATCCAATAAATCATATATTATGTTATGCCATTCTCTAACATATTGAAGAAGAGAATCTATCAATACATAATAAAAAGAATTATATGCGATAAAATTATTAGAATTTCTTAACTAAATCTTTGGCTCACAATAATGGCAGATCAATGCAAATAAATTATACAATAGCATCACAAAAATTTACACTTAAACTTATGTCAATAAAATAACAATCTTCATTACCACTTTTGATATGTATTTTAGCTAAATAATCTACCGGTTAGCTAAGAAAACGTGTTGAATTTATCATATATCATCAATAGATTTTCAAAAAACTAAGTTACACATTGTATCAAATGAATGTTAATAAAATAAAATTCTAACCAAAAACTAACTGCTCGACTTATTGTGGATATCTTCATGATATTATCCACTAAAATGTGTCAAACTAAACAACCCTATTTTGAACTAAAAACAGGGAGTATACGTGCAACACCTAACTCAAAACTCAAAACTAAAAAAAAATTGAACTAAAAAAACCCACATACTAAATCCCCAAAATCTTATTTAAACTAAAACCATATTTCTAGTTAAGTACCCCACAAATCAAATCCAAACACTAAAGAGAGAGAGAGAGAGAGAGAGAGAGAGAGAGAGAGAGAGGGAGAGTACCTATTAGGACAAACCTCGCATATTAATTCTGACAAAAAATAACGCTAAAACACAAATCGAACAAAATCCTAAAATATTTTCAATAAAAAAAACAATGGAAGTCGGTGTTGAGCGGGACGTAGTTATTAGTCTTCGCGTACACCACTCATAGATAGAAATCAGTTGGAGTAAGATAATCAGCCAAAATTTTTGTATCAAGCTAATAATTCCAGAAACGAAAGAGGGCAGTCAAATTGGTAATTTTCATTGATGGGTCACCAACCTCCAGGTAAGGTCAAGGGTTCCTTCGAATGTGTGGAACAAGTTGACCAATAAGGAAGAAATTGATGTTCCTTTGGGGTGATTTACAATATTAGATAGTGTGCTCCAGTCTTCCTTTGAAAAGAAGGACCGCGTTGGAATAGGGTCCTGCCCGGTATTATTCTCAGCAAGGATGAGATACTTGAACACCACCTTCACCATAGAATTTCAGGAAGCAGTGGGGATAATGTTTCGTTCTGAGAAGGTTGTATCACCTATAGCCCGAGGAGTAGGAGAAAGGTGCTTAACGACTAGTGGGGCTACATGATAGAGATTTTGGACTCATTGTGATTATTTCATTTCCACAAAGGATATAGCTAGCTAGTGAAGTATAGTACAGTAATTGGGAGAGGATACTACATAATGGTAGAGTTATGTAAGCACTCATACCTGTTTATTTTGAATAAGGTACTTATTGAGATTTTGGATTGATCGAGAGTTAGAGACCGATGATTAAGGTGGAATAACCATAAACTGTCTTATGTGGCTTTTGACTATCGTAAGAATTATGTTGCCAGGAATCAAGATTTGGAGAACCGACAAGAGTGGTCAGATGTTCATATGGTTTCTCTCAGGATAGGAGTTTTTTGTTTAGATGAATACGGGAAGTGGCACGTAGTGAGGTGCAGCCTCCCAATAGTATTGAGATAATGCGGCCAATGATGTATAGGCTATTTTTTTTCGAATGTTGGTTGGTAGGAGCACAAGAGGAGGTTCCGTTATTGAGGAGTGATCCTATAACTGATAAGGTGCCGAATATGTTGAACAAGCTTGATGTGAAGCGGGGGTTATAGTGATTGAGCATTACTTTGAAGTTGGTTTTGAATAATGAAAGATATTTTTACTAGGTATACCTTATTTTTTCGAATTTCGTGCCGAAATTCCATTATTAGGGGGGAAGTATGTAATATCCCGTATTTTAATGGCTTTTAATTTGGTATTTATTAAATTAAATTGGGATAAATTAATTTAATATTAATTCGGATTTTAAAATAAATATTTACTAGCGTGATGAGAATTAGTAATTATTTGGTGGAAATTTTGTTGAATATTTATTTATGAGTAAAGTAATATTAAGAATTGAATTTATTAAATTGTCGCGAGTGAATAATACAACAATTATAGAAATTAAGTCGGGACGCGCATGTGTCGTGTCAGGACTAAATTATTGGAATAAAAAGAAAATAAATTATAAGTCGCCTGTATGGTCATTTCGAGTGAGGCAACGTGTTCAAAAGGGTCGAGTTAGTCAGAAAAGTGTACCCGGGGGTTTAGTTTAGGTCTCAGGACGTTCTTAGGCCTAACCGGCAACTCGGGAGGGTATTTTGGTAATTTTCTATTTTTGGCCTTAATTAATGGAGAAAATAGAGTGTTTATATCTGTAGAAAAGAAAGTCCTCGGGGGTTAAAAAAACTCTAGAGTTGCAGAGAGGCTAAGGAAGGGAGAAGAGAAAAAGCTCCAAGGGAGAGAACCACCCTACCTACACCATTCTCACAAATTCCACCACCAACTAGTAGATCGGGGAACGAGGAACGAAATCATACCCATCATCACAAGTGAACCAGACTTTCATCTCGGAGGCAAGTATCTAACTTGTTGTTATTTGGTTGATATCACATCCATGCTAGTGTAGGAGAAAAGTGTTTATGTTTCATAAAAGATAATTGATGTTTGCGAAACTTATGTTGAAATTGCAGAATAGAAATCATGTTAGGATGATTCCCTTGTTGGATTTAGATTGGTGAATACGAAATTGATGCCTAGTAGAGATAGGAAACTTAATATCAATGGAATTCATGTGAAATAAAATAAACTAGGGTTAAAGGATAGTTTCTTGAATTTAATTGATTTGATGATGGTTCTTGATGAATTAATGGAAGTTTTACGTCAGAAATCATTGATAATTGTTTATATAATGTTCCTTATGTTTGGTTGGGTTGGGAGTTTGGGGCTTGTTAATGGAGATTTGGTTAAAATTAATGGAAGAAATCTGTAGGCATAAAACTGCAGAATCTGGGCAAGAAGTGCTCGATCGATCGATCGACCCCTTTTCATCGATCAATCGACCCCTCCTAGAAACTGAAACTTTGTTCCCTTTTAATGATTATTCAATCCCGATATGTAAGGACCCTTGGACGTAATTTAAATATCATAATGGGGCTTGGGAAGGACCAGTAGGGTATAAGTAGGGTCCGAGTAATACGACCTTATATGAGATTTAACCGTGGGATTTGGGGGGGTATAAATTGAGTGGGAAATCATGCGTATGTTAAGTTAGGTCTTGTGAGAATTGCGAAGGACTTTGACCAGTAGGGTAGTGAGTGTACGCCTACTGATTTTATATTTATTGAGAGGATACACTTCGAGAGTCGAGAAGTGCTTAAGGAATTGTTGTATTTGAGAAAAAAAATAATGATTTAATTATACGTAGAACTCGGGCATTATATGCTACGCATGGTTTAAATATATTATGGGTCGTGGGTGTGCCTAGCTGAATAGTGTGAATAAATGTATGGGTGCGTGTATATATATAATATGGTATATTTGTGTGTAATCATACCCGACCTACTTGCTATCACGGAGGTTTTCGCCCTGGGACAGTCTTATCTCGATTGGAGCTTTATGGGGGATATTGACTTATACCCTAGAACATAGGATCACTGGATACAGGCTATCTGAGAATGATAGTCAAACGGTCCTAAGAGATGTGAGTGTATGTACTAACCTCTTAATGACTGGGAACTATGATTCTCCTCCAATATGTGTGTTTTGTGTTAATACAGTTCGAGAGTGATTCCGGACTCGTATTTCCTTTTATACGAGAGATACGGGGACTTGATAGCAGAATATGCCGGCACCATAAATTTATGTGGGGTGCCCTATTAGTATATATATTATGAGTGATAAATATATATACCTGTGATTAATCTATTGTGCATGTAAGTAATTGAATAATTAATAGTAAATGAATTAAGTGGTTGCGAACTTAAGTCCGTATTGAGATGAATATAGCTGGCTTAATATATTTATAAGAAAAGGTTATCTGATATAAACTTTAATTGTGTGATTACTTGAAACAGAATTTGATGAAGGGAAATTAGGTTAGACTAGTGTATTGGGTTAGACTAGTGAATTGGGTTAGCTTTATCTAGATTAGTTCATTAGTACATTAGGCGTGCACACTAGTTGAGGGGTGAGAATTCCCAAGTGAGTGTCAAGGAACTAACATGTATGTAATATCAACTGGTAAGCATTTTATATACTTGCTAAACTATTTTAAAGCTATTTTACACTCGGGTTCTAATCCGTTTCTTGTCATCTCTTCCTTCTCTTGTATATATATGTGTATTGCAGGTGCCCAGCCACAGGGGCGTCAGGCTTAGATCTTTGGACTGTTGACGTGCTGCTGCTAGTGTGGGAGTTACAGGTCCTTGCAGTAGACGACTTCCTCCTTATCTTCTTAATCTTCTATTTAGTCATCATTTGATAGGGCATGTGTCGCCCATTTCCAGTTTTATCTAGTTCATAGATATTTTTACTCTTGATTTAATTTAGTATTATGTTTTATTTGGGATTGCTTTTGATTATTACATTGTCCTGCGATTTGGGATATTTTATTTCAATTGATTTATCAAGCATGTTTCTTTCATTTGGATGGTTGGTCTAATATTAATATTCGTGTTCATGAAAATAGTTTAGTATATTAAATCATAACAATAGGAGTTAATCTTTAAAATTAAATATTTTTACACTTAGCTTAATTATTTAGTAAGTGATTAATAAAGAAAAATTATTTTCGACAGTGATGCTAAGAATGAACCAGCCAGACACTTTGATTTAATTTAATAAAGGAATGATCACCCGGTATTTAATTAGGCGGGGTGTCACAAGAAAATCCTATTAGCTCTATTTTTAGCATTTGTTTCTTTTTATTACCTTGAATTTCTTTTAGGCTCTTTTTAAACGGTGACTCTCATGACGAGTCAATTTTGCACTCTCGCAGCCCTTTCCTGTGAACACTCATCATTTTTTTAATATTCAATCCTCACAGTAAGCGGTTCTTACATCCAGACCTCCTCCTAAGTCTACTTATGCATAGATGACAAGATTGAGATAAGAACGTCTCACCAAACTCAAATATGCATGAGATGTCAAACATTCATATTAACTCGTGCATGTGTGCAAAGATGGCATATATAGTCGAATCAAAATGCATATCAACTTCGAAACAACCTCATAATACAATGGTTAAAATCATTCTAAGTATCAATAATTATGACCAAATATCCTAGGCATATGGATAATGAAACGGATGGGGGTCCAAGCACACCAATATGCCATATCAAACATGTAAACTCAAAACTCAAAATGAACTGAAAATCATTTTGGTTTTTCAACATATTTTGACTAAAATAAAAGCAAAATCTTTTTGTATTTTCTCAAAAACAAAATCTTTTTGTATTTTTTTAAATAAGACTCAAATAAATGAATAATATGATACAAAAGATACACATGTCATAACACTAGCAATATATAAAACATGATGCAAAGACTAGCATATGACAGACATGACAACACAGTCATCCTTTAGATCTAGCATGGCAAGAATCAAGTGCAACCAAATGAGAACCATGAAGTTTAAGTCCTAACGCCTCTAATTCCAATTTCCTAACCCAAGTAGGCGTGAAATTATGCATGGGGGTTTTGGGAACCGAAATGACTTTATTCCTTAACTTCCTAAGAGCATTCCTAAGGTCATAGTAAAAATTCTAAAGTGATATTTCCTACCGCAATGTGTTCAAGTGTAAAGGCGGAGGGAATTATTACCAAAATGTCAACCTCTACTCATTTTCCTAGTGGGCTCTCTCACATGGTTGGTATTGTCTTTGGGAATGGGAACAACTCTATCATCGTAGCCTATAACACACCTGTCACCTTTGACTTGGACGGTGACTAACATCCTATCCAACTTCTCCGACTTAGATTCCAAGTCAAACTTCACCTTACTCAAGTCTTTCAACTTCTCCTCTAACTCACAAATCCTAGACTCAAGCACACGCCTAGACTCCTCAAACTCTAGAATCTCCTTTTATAAATTCTTCATAAAACCACAAAGACTCTCTCTCTCTCTCTCTCTCTCTCTCTCTCTCTCTCCACATATTCTAGTTTCTCCCTAAGCATCTTCTCATGTGCCCTAAGATCCTCAATCAAAGCATTGTTATTTTCTACGGCACGCTCATTCAACCTAGCTTGAAATTTTGAGTTTGCCTTTTTCACCTTTACCGCCTCGGCATAAAATTCATTAAAGGCAACTTGTAACTCTTTCACATTAACCTCCTCTTCCTCACTCGCTTCACCGTCACTCACTTGGAATTCAACAGCCTCGAAAGTGTCATGTACATAAGAATCTTCATGGGAGGATTTATCATCCTCGCTCACATGACACGATAAGAAAGCAACAAACTTTCTCTCATTGGGGGAATTCTCTCCCTCTTCCGGACCATTATAACTTAAGGTGGCATTATAAGCTATTGGTTTTTTGCCTTCTTTATTAAGTCTAGTGGGACACTCGACAACCTTGTGACCATACCCCTCACACCCAAAGCACCTATTCGACTCAACTCTATTAAATTTCACACTCTTATCCTTTGGGGTGGAATCTACCTTGTTGTTCTTGAATTTTTCAAATTTTTTGGCATCTTTCGATTTCTTTTGAAACTTAAGAAAATTTTGAATTTCTTTGCCAACAAGCCGACATCCTCAAAATCAGAATCGGAATCTTCATCTGAAATTTTAGTCTCCTCCTTCCGGGGTTTCAAAGAAATTCTCTTCTCTTTCTTTGCAGTTGCTTGGAGGTAAACATATCGAGTTCATAGGTTTGTAGGTCACCTACAATCTCTTCACGTTTTGTCAAATCAAGCATACCTAAGGAGTTTAAAACGGTCACTTTCTCATCAAACCTACTCAGAAAAGATCTCAAAATTTTCTTTATCATACAATTATCAGGAATCTTCTCTCCTAAGTTAAACGATGAATTGATAATATTAGACAATCTAGCGTAAAACTCATCAAATGACTCACTCTCTAACATCTTAATCGTCTCAAACTGTGTAGTGAGGTTTTATAGCTTAGACTCCCTAACCGTTCTAGTGCCCTCGTGAAGTCCAAGTGTATCCCAAGCCTCTTTTGAAGTTTCACAAGTCATGATTCTATTATACTCTTCCGGTGTGACATGTGAGGAAATTACGTGCAAACCTTTACAGTTATAAAGTGCAAGTCTATGTTCGGCTTCAGTCCATGACTTAATGGGTTTCAAACTAGTGGCCTCATGTAACACCCCGCTCGCCCGGGGAGAGCGAACGGAGTGCTAATGCGATAAAATAAATCCAAATTCACAAGTGACAAGGTATAGAGCATCTAAGTCCCACAATACAATAATAGGAATCCACTAATCTCAAATCTCTTCAATTACAACAAGTCTCTCGAATTAAAATTACAACAACTAACTCGAAAATAAAATACAAATCTCCAAAGCTCTATACATCAAAATAATACAAATCTTTCCCAAACAATCCTCGCTAAAATCAATCTCCATAGCGCCCTAAAATCCGCGCTAACCTGCCACTAAAAGAAAATATGAGGAAGTACACAATATGACAGGAAAGATGCTTAACAAATATATTAACGATGAATAAAACGTAACAACACGAGTACGAATATTCAAATCAAAATGCAAATCTCAAAGAAATTATCAATATAATTTCTCAACAACACTTTAACCGGGTAATCGGGCCTCACCCCATTCGCATATGCTTTATCAAGCCATAGCCCGGGAATAGGTATTTTGGCGGGTACTCAACATTCGTGCCATATTAAAATCTCATGACAACGTGCTCAATAAAAACATGAATAATACCACATGAATCAAAATAATTCCAACAATTATTTCTCCAGATTTCAAAGAATTTAACAATTCAAATATGAGTTCAATTAGCAAGAATTCAAAGAGAACGACACTCGCGAGATTTAAGGAGCATATTGTGTAAAATCCCATACCTTAAAATCATTATGAGAAACCAACGATCACATCCTCAAGATTAACACAAAAGATCTACAAAATCTCCTCCAAGAACCTCCAACAAAATAACCCCAAGAGCACCTCTAATCTAAGGTTAGAACTCACAAATCTCAAGGGCCAATGTATATATAAAAAGAAGAGGAATATAAAATATATTTGCTGCCAAAATTTGTGCCAAAAGTAGGTTAAAAGGTTTTCCCACGACTTCCTTTTATAATGCAAAGAAATGAAGAGTTGGAATCCAAAAGACTCCTTTAAATAAGGCAAAGAAATGAAGAGTTGGAAGTCAAAACAACTCCAAGAGTTAAAAACATTTTAAAATCATTTTAAAATCCGTTTTAACTCCGTTTTCGAAACCGTTTGAAATTCTCGCCTTTAACAAATAATAACAAACATATTTGAGCAATAAAAATAATTTTATCAAAAACTTTATTTTCCTCCATTTTCCAGAAATTAATTAAAATAGCCCAAAATTACGCGGGTTGTTACACTTTCCCACTAACAATGGAATTTCGCCCTCGAAATTCGCCGAATGCCTAACTCTAAAAAAAAATTAGGCCAACAATCTCCAAAAATAAAAATCATTTTAAAATCCGTTTTAACTCCGTTTTCGAAACCGTTTGAAATTCTCGCCTTTAAAAAATAATAACCAACATATTTGAGCAATAAAAATAATTTTATCAAAAACTTTATTTTCCTCCATTTCCCAGAAATTAATTAAAATAGCCCAAAATTACGCGGGTTGTTACACCTCATCCTCTCGTATGACTGGTGGATTCCAACCCTTTTCAACCGCTAACCCCACACGCTCATCGACATATTTTAAATCACTTCTAATTCTCATATTCCATTAAGCGTAATTAGTTCCATAAAAAAAGGAGCACGAAAACTTTCCATACTGCCAAAATTCATCCTGAAAAACACAAGGGATCAAAACAACAAAAATATATTTCTAGCTCTGATACCAATTTGTAGGCCCCTTTTTCTTTCGAATGCATTTTAAGGATGACAAAAACCAAATTTGTGTTTATGAAAACCCTTTTTCCAAGTTATAATCCGCACCAAGTTGTGAACCAATTTTAACTTAACTATATTTTATCTTGATTAATCTTAAACATACATCTAGTGATTAAATAAAGTAAAGTAAACAAAAGAATTCTCACAACGTTGGATGTACGAGGAGACCACTAAAGGCAAAAACCTCGGACGACCTAAGCCAGACAATCACTATGATGTGGAGTGACAAGAAACAAAAACAATTATTACTCAATGACTCGATCCCCATGAGACTTGATGCTCTTCTGATCTTAAACAACTACTCCACAATGCCTATACCAATCCTTCCGCGATACTTGTCGATAGAAGTCGCCTCCACCAATGCCTCAGTGTCCACCGATGTAGCTTGGAAAGTCTACGGAATCGGAACACGAACTCTTTCTCTGCAAAACCTAACTATGTTCTTAAATGTGTAGAACAAACTCCACCAAGGTGCAAACAAATATCACAATTGCATATGATAATGAAATCTCAGATCTTTAAAATTCCACGGATGTTTTAGACTTAGAAAACGTCAGAAAACTTTAGGCAAAAAATGTACTGTTCGTATACGATTTTTCTGGACTGCACAGCACACTTGCAAAATTCTAAGGAAAACACGCATGCCTTAAATAATTTTCTTGAGGCAGCGCTTCGTTCGAACGACTTAGCATGTCGCTCGAACGAGATATCTATGCCATTTTAACGACAATGGAATCTTTTTTGAACGACAACTAATGTTGTTTGAACTAGAAACAGTAGAGTTTGCAACTTATCCGACTCTGATCCATCCTTATCTCAGAATAAAACGAAGTGTAATCCTTTTAAAGATCTTTTAAAAACATTTTAAACATTTAAAAAAAATAACATCCTTAAATAATTTTAAAATAAATTTCGGGTCCCATTAAAATTACGCATTCATACCTGAGTGATCTCGGAATTCAATTTGATTTGAAGATGAAATATGTACCATAAAATCGACATAATAAATCTTTGAAGATTTTCCACAATGCCTTCAATAAACTTCAAGACTTCATAGTTTGTGTGGAATCATGACAATAAAAATACTACTTATGTCTTAAACGCGTTTTGTTTCGAAAATAAGTCAAATAAACATATAACGGACTCAATTGAAAATTATGTCCTTACACACAAAATAAAACATTTTGAGTTTTTCAAATTTTTTTACAAATAAACAACAAAAGAAATTTAACCCGAAAGACAAACAAAATCTTTTTATAATTTTCAATAAGACTCAATAAATAAAAATAAAATACAAAAGATATACACATCATAATTCTAGCAAAATCTATATGAAGAAGCATAAGCTAGAATATGGCAAACAAATATACAACTAGCAAAAATCTATCATGAAGCATAAAAGTTAGTGTATGTAAACAACATGAACACAATCAACCTTTAGATTTAGCGAGGGAGGAATCATGTGCAATTAAATGAGAATCATAAACTCTATCATGTAAACCCTCCAAATCGAATCTCCTAACCCACGATAGTGACACGTGACGCTCTTGAATTTTGGTGACCTTGGTGACTCTACCCTTTGAATTCTTAAGACCATTTCTAGATCAAAACAAAACTTCCTAAGGTGCCCCTTCCGACCACAATGTGTGCAAGTGCAAACACGATGTGAAGTATTACCTAAGGATTGATCTTTACTAGTGTTCCTAGTAGATTCTCTCAAAATTATGGTTTTGGCTTTATTAGCAAAAGCATTTTGAATATCGAAGCGAATACCACACATTTTATCTTTGATTTGGACAGTGCCTAAGATTTTATCTAATTTCTTCGACCTACATTCCAAATCAAATTTGATACGACTTGATTCTTTCAATTTCTCTTCCAACTCTATGATTTAAGACTCAATTAAACTCCTACTCCCTTCAAACTCGAGAATCGTTTTCTTCATTGCCTCCATTAAACCTCTAAGGCTATCTCTTTCACCTTCAATATACTCTAGCTTCTCACGAATAGTTCTCTCACGTGCCTTAAGAACATCAATTAAAACTCTCTCATCACTAGCAATGGCATGTTCTCATAATTTTTCTTCTAACTTCAAGTTTGTCCTTTTTAATTTCAACAAATCCGTATATAACTCACGAAAGGCTACTTGAAGTTCACTTTCCTCTACCTCTTCTTCATTCTCACCCTCTTCTCCACTATCTTTACCATCAAACTCACGGGATTCATAAACAATGGACTTGTAAGTGTTATGTATTAAGTTTTCCTTAATGTAAGAATTTTCACTATCGCTCACATAACGAGCTATGAACGCGATAAAATTGAGCTCAACGGGGGAATCGGGTCCCTCTTCCGATTCACTATCACTAATGGTGGCATTTTATGAAATAGGTCTCTTGCCCTCCTTCCTTAGTTTAGTGGATCACTTGAATGCCCAATGACCATAACCCTCACAACCATAACATCTATTTGGCTCGTCCCTATTAACATCTTCATTACTATTTTTAGGGAATTTATCGGCTTTATTGTGCTTAGACATCTCAAACTTCTTATAATCATTTTTAAGTTTCTCTTTATTAATCTTGAGAAATTTTCTAATCTTCCTAGAAAACACAGCCATATCTTCCAAGTAAATCTCAAACCCATCATTCAAAAATGAGGTTTCCTCCTTTCGAGCTTTCAAATCTGCACCCTTATCTTTTTTCTTCTCAACCTTGGAGGGAAACATGTCAAGTTCATAGGTTTGTAAGTAACCTATGAGCTCTTCAAGTTTCATAGAGTCTAAAGTGCCTAAAGAATGTAAAACGGTCATCTTTGAAATAAATCTATTTGGTAAGGACCTCAAAATCTTATTTACGACACGGTTGTCGGGTATCATTTCTTCCAAATTAAAGCATGACTTCACAATATCAGACAATCTTTCATAGAACTCATCAAAAGTCTCACTTTCTAGCATCTTAATGATTTCAAATTGAGTGGTGAGGTTTTGGAATTTAGAAGCTTTAACAACACATGTTCCCTTATGGGCGAGTTGGAGTATATCCCATGCCTATTTAGACGTTTCACACGTCATAATTCGGTGAAATTCCTCTAGTGTGACCGCACTAAAAAGAGTATTTAAACCACAGGAATTAATGTTTGTTAACTTAAGCTCAGTCTCACTCCATCTTTCTGCGGGTTTAGGTACACGAACCTCTCCTTCTAGACATGTTGGCGGGGACCACCCTTTAACTACCAATAGCCAAACCCCCTCATCTATGGATTTAAGTGCCGACCTTATATGCGCTTTCCAATACGTGTAGTTGAACCATAAAAATAGGAAATTTTGAAAAGGTAAATTTTCCATATTTTAAACCACAAAAACGATCTTAACACAATAATTTAGCATTCCTGCTCTGATACCATTTGATAGAATCCAATTGCCAAATTTTTAATTTGTAAATGGGGATGGTTCACACAATATACCAAATTTTAGGTATCTTATAAAAATAACCAAATTTTAATTTCTTCAAAATTAACATTAAATTAAACTTTAACAGATAAATATTTGAATTTCCACTTAAACAAAAATAATTCAATCCAAGTTCTAAATTATGCCAAACAAACCTAAGCATGCATTTTGCCAAATTAATTAAACCATCTTTAATTAAATTAAATCAATATTAGCCAAACTAAATTAGCACCAAAATTACATCATTGTTGTGAATAAACCAATTTTTATCTTTTTAATGTATCTAAGTGAATTTTGCAAGATAAAAATAAAACACAATACACAACGCCGCGATGTACGAGAAAAACCCGCAATGGAAAAAACTTCGAATGACCCAGCCACAAATCCACTTTGTATAGTTTTAAAAAAGACAAGACAAAAGAGTTACTTCCTCGACTCGACTCTCTCTCAAGCCTTGGCTTCTTCTTGATTCCATCTCCGCCTAGTTGATAACTTCGGAATCCACCATAGTCTCGGAATCTACCAATGGGGAAATCAACCTTCAAACATACAAAAGCCTTTACTCCGTATGCACACTACGAATAACAACAAAACGGACTCCTCTGTAGAAAACTTCTTCTTTTAGCGTAGAAATAAAACCTGGTTCCAATGATGATCTCAACCAAGCATATATATATATATATATATATATTGAAACTTGGATCAAGGTAAACTATATGGGTGTAAACATGTTTTTGGGTAAAGATTATATCATTTGGTTTAACAAAAAAAAAAAGAAGAGACTTTTAGTTAAGAGTTTTTTCTCTCAAAGTATGTTAAACAACTCTCAAAAGTCTTTATGAAAACTATGTTCCCGCACCTTTAAATCAGGTAAAAACAAAGTGGGGAAGTGGGAGGTTGAAAAATGAAAACTACCAAAAATTGACAAAAACCACCCAGGTCATTCGAACGCCTTTTAAATTTCGTTCGAATGACTTGTTCCAGTGAGAATTCAGAGTTAAAACACACAAATCTCACTCGAACACCTTCGTTTGATCGATGTCGTTCTAATGACCTTACTAACGAGAAAATAGAGATAAGTGAAACAAAGTCATTTGAATATCATTAGATAGGGTCGTTCGAATGAATTGGGCATTCGTTCGAACGAGATCCCATGTCGTTCTAATGACAATACCGAAAAAAATTTATTTTTCTTTTAAAAATAAAAACTCATTTTCAACATAATTTTAGAAAAAAAATAACATCTAACACCCAAAATAAATTTCTAAGTCCCTATATGTATATTAATGTATTCATACCTTTAGAGACCTTGGAAATAATGAAAGGTTGATGACGTATACACTTGGTATAAAAATCGACATTGATGGTATGTTCACTTTAGGCTTGACCGCTATGTCTTCAACTCAAATGTTATAGGTTTGGAAGGACACAACAGACTTCTATCCTATGACTCAATTAGTTTTGTCCGAAATTAAGCCAACAATAACAAATTGACCAGTTGGAAATTTGTCCTTACAAAAGTCCACGTAGTTTGAAGACAATACAAGATAGGGTTTAGCCCATAAATCCAACTGGGGACTTTCCTTATATGTGTGTAAAAATAAGGTGTTTTAGTGTGAGAAAATTTGAGGAGAATCCTTTTGGAATTTATAAGTAAACCCTCTTTTATTTTTATTTTTTTGATTAAAATAAAGTATGTGCAAATACTAATAATAAAGGTTTGAATTAATGTATGTGATGCAATGAAATAAAGCACTAAAATGAAATAAAGTGACTAATGTTAAAATAAGAGTGGACCTCCTTATGAATACTTGAAGTGGATATTGATTGTAGATGTGATGATATCACGACGAGGTGATGGCGGTGTGAGGAGAGGGGTGAGAATTTACTAAAATAAGTATGAGAAGGATGAAAGGAATGTGGAAAATGGGCTTTTCAAGAGGGGAATAACTTGGAATTCGAGAGAATGTTCTCAGAATTGCTGAGAGGAATGTCTAGTGGTTATTTTCAAAGTGAGTTAATTGCTTCTATTTATAGGGCCAATGGGGGTGCCAATTGGCAGGGTCCTTGACCTTCCTACCAGCATAGAATCCAGACACACTACCGATAGGCAGGGTCCGAGTGGTGCCATTCGATAGTTTGAGGCAGTTTTTCAAAAAAACGTTGGTAAAATACGAACCGTAGGTCAAAATTGCTCACGAGGGATCGTTGGAAAGGGTATTAATATTCCTTTAAGAATCTATTGATCCACTCCCGGGTACGGGAATTAGCCGAGGTCAAACGACGCTTAAAAGCGCCCGTTGATCATTAGATAGGAAATTTTCGAAGCAAAACGGATCGTTCGTTCAAACAGTAAGGTTGATTCATGCATGGAATGAACCTTTGGAAATTTTATTTAGTACCTTTTTATATTCCATTGAGCTTCATTCGGTTTGAAGAGTTGATAAAGGTCAAATCGGGCTCGAAAGTGTCCGACGATCCTTCCGAGTAAAATGGATCGTTCGTCTGTACCGTGAGGCTGATTCATGCACAAATAAACATTGGAAAGGGTATTCATAGACCTTAAAATATTCATTCATATTCGTTCAAGCTGAAGAGTTAACAGGGGTCAAACGGGGCCCGAGAGCGCCCGATAGCCTTTAAATCAGTTTTCAAGGTAAAACAGACCGTTCTTCTGAACCATAAGGTCGATTTGCGCATGGAGCGGACTGTTGGAAAGGGGATTTAGATCCATTTGAAGATTTATTGAGCTTCCACTCAGATGAGAGAGTTGATCAGAGTGAAATGGGGCCCGGAAGCGTCTGCTAGCCTGTAGATTAGTTTTCATTAGTAGAACGGACCGATCGTCCGAATCGTAAGGCTGATTCGCGCACAAGACGTACCTTTGGAAAGACATTTATATCCGTTCTAAAATTTATTGATCTTTCGCTCAAGCGAGAAAGTTGATGAGAGTCAAACGGAGCCTGAGAGTGCCCGATAGCCTCTATATCGGTACTTGGAGTATGACCTTGGATTTGTGGTGAATGCGTGAGTTCTAGGGACTTACGGAGGTTCTTAGGGAGTACTATGATTGGGTTTCTACATTAATGTTCTTGAGCCCCGATTAATTTGATCTCCCACCCGGATCATTTTTTCTTTAATTTCTCCATTTTTTTAATTCTCTTTTCTCTGCTCTCAAAGCCCTTGCCTTTTAAATGGATGGATGGCTACCCTCTCCATCCACCTTAACTAATTATAACCCTAAACACTCATAATCCCAAAATAATTCAGTCCCTATGATAAAATGACCCGAGTACCGTTTTACGGTACCTGTTTTGCCTAAAGTGGCCCCGGAACCCACTTAAATCCCGAGTACTTATTTCTGACTATCTGGACCCGTTTTGAACCATTGGTGCACTCGATATTACCGTTTGAGTTATCTAACATCAATTTTCATATCGTTCCCGACACGACCCTATACGCATGTCCCGAATGAGATACAGTTATATCCGTCGATTTTACTTACCTGCGACGTAATACAATTTAACATATTTTCATTTACATACCACATAAGTAAATATAATTACATAAATATTAATCATTTTATTCTGTAATTAATATTTATTTAAATTACTTTATTTTTCAATTAAATTAAATTATGCGCACACGTGTAATTTTAAAGTACTTAAAAATACGGGGTGTTATGGGGGGTTCCTTGTTTTTATTTCTTTTATGATACGTCATACGCACGGAGTCTAAAGAATGTTAAGATTTGGGAGTTTTGAAAAGTATAAAATTGTGTAGATATAATAGGTTTAGAACAATACTATGATTTATGGGTGACTCCTAAGTATGGGACTAAGAGATATGTGTTTGCTTTAAGATTGGTACACGAAAGATGATGGATACTAGAGATTGGTCATTATAGGGGCGTTATTGTATCGATGAGGTGTAGTGTTGGTTGACTATGTAGTATTCGTATATGCAATACCTATATCAGGTGGTTACTTTGACGAGAATTTATGTGTCAGCATTGTTGTATACGAGTCTAGTGTCAACTAGCTATAGAGATTGTGTGTGAAGGGCCTAGACTTATAGGATAT
Organism: Sambucus nigra; assembly: GCA_949130495.1. Lineage (NCBI taxonomy): Eukaryota > Viridiplantae > Streptophyta > Magnoliopsida > Dipsacales > Adoxaceae > Sambucus > Sambucus nigra. The sequence goes on from OX422209.1 coordinate 123,210,712, forward strand.
AGTTGTGTATGCGTGTTACTTTATATGAAGGTCTAGTGTTGGCTGACTATAGAGATTGTATGTACAAGACCTAGACTGTCATGTTATAGTGAAGGAAAAATTGCTTTGGGTGCATCACAAGTATGTGTGGGGGTGTGAGAGAGGCCGGATGACTATACTGATGTGACTGTTTATATTAATACACTGCTTATCCGTGGGGGCGCAAAAGAGACCAACTGGCTGTAGTGATGTAGGCTATGAGATTGTTACAATTATGTACGTTGGGACGCATCACGTATGTGCAGAGTTACGAGATAAACTGAATGATTATAGCGATGTAGTTGTTTATGCTTGTAATATAAAACTTGTGGTACACTATGATATGTGTGGGGCTGTACGGGAGACTGGTTGATTATAATGAATTAATTAGGATAAAGATGTTATTAAATGAAAGTGTAAAATGGTAAAAAGACTTCTAATGAATTAATGAGTTACGAAATTCAATTATTGTTAATATTTGATAATACGTATATAGTTGTTAAGATTTGTTATTGAATGGCTAGTTTTTTTTTATATCTGTTATTACGAGTAATGTTATTAATATTCTACGATTATATGCTTAATTCTATAGCTATATAAAAGACACTACCATGATATTTAATATTTCAGGTTGGTTTATGTCACCCTATTTGGGATCATGTAGTTGGTATTTTTGCGGTGGGCTGATACATTGTTATCGCGGACTAATATCTCAGGTTAGGAGTGCATTTCTAGGAGCTGTTGGATCTTGGAGTGGAGACTTTTGCATTTGGATATTTTTATCTTGTATAGTATAGTTATCCTTTTCGTCGTTTACTTTTTGTGAGATAATTATGGATTAGTGGGTCATTTATGATTCCACAGTTGTTTTGGGCTTTATTAGAGACTGTTATTGGTGATGACTTGTATCAAAAATTTTGATTGTTGGATCTTATAACTCGTGGTTATTCATAATGTCATTACTCGCATTAAACTGGGATTTATAGTTTAGTTGTTAATCTTAATTGGCTATAGAACTAATTTTGTTTGAGAAAAAAAATTGTCAGAATTGTCGCGACAATCCATCTACCACGAAAATTACTAACGCAACGTATGAAGTGTTGCGCGTCTCCAAACACTGTGACACCTTTTCATTATCAAATTTGTCGCTTTTTTTTTTGCTAACAAATATTATCTTAATAAATATGGTTCAAAATAGCTTTGGAAATGCTTTCAGAGGTACTCAGTATATCTCCTATTAAACTCATTATTGAAATGATTGCTTTTACTTCATACAATTACTTTGAACAGTAAACTAGCACTTGGTATAGACAAAATAATAAGAACCAAATATCAAAAAGTCTCTTAAACATTTTTTAATACACATTTAGTTCAAGCGTTTTATTTTGTACCAAAAAGTCTCTTATTCTCTTATTTTTAAAGGTCCGCGCCAGCAGCATGGTAAAGCCTTTTTGGTATGGTGAAGAATTTTTTGGTATAAAATAAAAAAATTTGAACTAAACAATTATTAAAAAAAATTTAAGAAATTATTAGATATATGCTCCAAATAATAACGTGTTTTTATTTTTTAATTGACGAAGATGGCGTTTGACTTGCGCTCTCGCTTGTCACCTAAAAGCAAAATAAAAGCAGCGCTTGAGTCTTGAGATCCTCTACGGTCTACCAACATATCACCATCCACCCGTCACTAGTCGGTCTATTTATCTCCCATCACAGTCCGGTGGCTCTTACAAAATATCTCACTAGTCAAGATTCGACCCCGTGTGCGCGTCTACTAGGTAAACCCCGTTGACAAAAACAGGCTTCCTTTAAGACATTATGCAACTCTCCCTTCCCCGTCTGCCAAATTCCGTACCCTCTAGATAAATTTAGCTCTGCACATATAAAAAATGATCTTTTCTTGATTTTTTGTTTGGTTCTTTCCTTTATATAACATAATATAATATAATATAATATAATATAATAAAAGAAAAGGATCTCCTGATCTTATCAACTTTATCATCAGATTTTTCTCTCCTCTGAAAATTTAATTCCAACAATGAATCATCAACTACTCTGTGTTGTTATATTTTTATCTTTCTTAGTAAGCCCATCTGTCTCAGTCCCAAGAGACACAGAAGCAGCCTTGATATGCAGCAACAGCAGTGCAGCCCGGTCTGATCGTCAAATATTTGTATCAAACTTCTTAGCAACCTTGGATTCTATTACCCCACTAGTTTCCAGACAGAAATATGGAGCAGTTGTTAATGGGTCTGGTAACACAACAGTATTCACATATGGTGAGTGCATGAGAGATTTGTCACAAAATGATTGTAACTTATGTTTTGCACGTTGCAAGACCCAAATCCTCAGGTGCTTACCTTTTCAAAGATTGATCCGTGGTGGGAGACTTTTTTTTGATGGGTGTTATTTGAGATATGATGAGTATAATTTCTTTAATGAGAGTTTGAGCCATGTGAATAGAACTGTGTGTAGTGGTAATGATTTTGTTGGGAGTCCGAGTTTGTTCAGATCTAATGTTGTTGAGTTGGTGAATAATTTGACAAGGGAAGGGGTTAGAAATGATGGGTTTTTTGTGGGGTCTGTGAGTAGAGGGAATATAACGGTTTATGGGTTGGCTCAGTGTTGGGAGTTTGTGAATGGGAGTGACTGTGAGAGGTGTTTGGTGAATTCAGTGGCCATGATTGGTTCTTGTCCTCCTAGGGATGAAGGGAGGGTGTTGAATTCTGGGTGTTATATGAGGTATTCTACACAAAGGTTTTATAACAATTCTGATACTGCTTCATCTGGAAGAGAAAGAGGTGAGTTGGGATTTCTTGATTTGAGTTTTTATCTTATCTGTCTCTGTTTATTGCAATTTTGCTTTCGTTTATTTCAATAAAGTTTTTGTATTATCATTTCTAAATTTTATGGGTGGGAGGGTTAACTGTTAAGGGCGGTTAGATTAACACTTTCCCGTTTATAGTTCAAGAATCAATGTATGTATACTGGGTGGTTGGAATCATCAATAGCAAATAGTAACTTAGTTTCAAAATTCATCGGAGAAAGATAAAAGTTCTGAGACGATTCCTAGATCATTTGGGTATTTTGCTGCATAAAAAATGCCCAAATGCTATTTTGTCACACCAAAATTTGTGTGTTGCTCCATGGCATGATGCAAATGAAGAGGTCGACCCAGTGCACAATGCTCCCGATTCACTGTAAGGTCTGGGAGATGTAGATGTCAATTAATCTTACCTCCATATTGTTTTATAATATGAAAAGACCACTCCCAAGTCTCGAACCGAGACCAACCGTGTCACTTGAATTGCCGCAAGAGAGGTAAAAGAATCCCAAAGAAAGTGCTCCAACAGCAATTCGATTGTCGCGGGAATATGCTTTTGCGGTACCCAGCTATTGCACCACATCTATTATGGCCAATGCTCTAAAGGGTCTTTTTGGCTAAAAAGCACAATGCAAAATGTCATTTTGACAGATTATGTAAGGATCTGAAGATGCTCCAAGTGTGTGATGCATCTGGAACAAAAATAGTTGAGTTGGGTTCTCTTCAAATTTATTATTGGTGCATATAATTTCATTTGTGTCTATCTATTTCTCTCTTCTATAATCGCTTTCAGTCTTCACAAGAGAGTTCTTGTATTTTCATTTAGAAATATTTTCAAATGATGGTGGGTGGGAGGGTAAGTGATATAAATAGATTAATACTTTTGTCATTTACATGTCTGAGTATCTATAATCCTCCCTCCATCCCAAATTTATATTCGTGAATTCTTTCTTAGGTTGTCCCAAATTAATAGTCGTGTTTCTAAAATAGTTTTTAAACTAGGCGAGATTACAAAATTACCTGTTCGAACAATAGCCATACGAGAACAATGATCCAATTCTAGGACATGAACTCAAAGGTATTCACCATTTTAAGAAGGATAATTTGGAAAGTAATTTCTTTCTTAAAATGCTTGACATTCAAACGATGACTAATAATTTGGGACGGAGGAGTATTTTCAACCCAATATGCTGATGTGTGGTGAGCACTTGCAGCCGTAAATCAGTGCAAGTCATAAGTTCTGGTTTCAAAGGCGAATTCCCTAATTCAGTAGTCCTTTGTCGCTTCATTTCGGAAACGAAGGGAAAGCTAGCTAGCCAGCTGGGCAGCGTTCAGTGTCAAAGGCAACTAGCTTTGGGCAGGTCTCAAATTTTTAATTCAGGCATCGTAGATGTTGCCCTCACTTCCGCTTCGCCTTCTGCTTCATCATGCTCATCACCTATACCGACCTCACTACTTTCTTACAGGACATGTTCCACTCTAACTCACCACCTATTTATTAAGATAAAAGGGGATGATCTCTATGACCCTAGGCCCTTCGCCCTGTCTGTACGTGACTAGGAATATATCTTTTCTTTGGTGTGACCTACCTTAGTAGCGTATAAATGCCAACTTCTACATGATGGGGAGTCCAGAGACTGACAATGACATTTTCTGAAAGGCTTAAAACATTAACGCAACAATCAGGCTTGCTTCTTTTATTCTCCCCTGTGAAAGGCCTACTTTAGGCTAAACTACTAAATAGAGATTAGGAATTATCCCTACCCCAACAAGATGCCAGTCTTAACGTAACTAGGAAAAGCATTACAAAAACCATGCCTGTTAGAACTACGCTAAACAACAAGACTGTGCAACCTATGTACTTGCTTGCCCGAATGTATAAATGCCAACCGTTAGCCTGACCTTCTTGATTGCAGTTTCTAACCTTACCTGCCTCTTATGTCAATTGCCCTCACCAACCCGCCCTTTGCTTACTAACTACTGGTACTTGCACTTGTCCCCGCCCTTTCTTTTATCTAAACGATTGAACTGTGGGCACTACTTGCCAAATGCCAACTATACTGGTGCTAAACCACATGAATGCCAACACTTTTCTTTCCTACTGAACTCTAGATAGGCCTGATATATGACTTACCCACCTGAGTGAGAGGCCTGACCTGACCTGTATGCTAGTTTTACGGAAAACGGGACCTTTGAACCTATTTGCTTTTACTCCATATAATGAATTTGACTCCCATCCCCTTAACAAGTTAACACAGATCTGACTCCCATCCCCATACCTATCTGTATTACTTAACTTCTTCCTTATCTACCATATGTACTTTATTAGTCTGTTTGCAGATCAATAGCTAACAAAGAATGAGTTCCCAATCATTAGATATAATCTTGACTTCCATACACATTCAAGTTTCTCAATTGGTTTGTTGAAAATATATAGTTATTTACGTTTCAGAAAACCTAAAGCTTATTATGTTTCTCTTATATGATTATTAGGAAACCACCGCTTGGCTATTATTCTGGCTGCTACTTCTGGAGTGGTGGCTTTTATGCTTTTTGTAACTACGGTTTCTTTCTTTGTAAGGAAGAAAGTTTTGAAGCATAGGAGAGGTATATAATTACGGAAATTTGAATAATAGATTATTTATATCAATTTCGGTATATACTTTACCTTAATTTTTCTGATATATGTGCAGAGAAGAAGCAACTAGGTCCCTTATTGGCCACTGTAAACAAGTCCAAGCTCAATATTGCATATGAAACTCTTGAAAGGGCCACAAACTACTTTCATGATTCAAATAAACTAGGTCAAGGGGGATCTGGTTCAGTTTACAAAGTAATTTCCTTTCACACGTTCCTAAACAAGCAGACACATTTTTATTAAGGTTATTTTGACTTTTACTCCCACTTTTAGGTCTGTTATGTTTTCAGTCACCATTAAAACTAAAAGATATTTGAGTTGCAACCCAAAAGTGATGCAAAAGTTTACACATTGTCACAAAAGTCATTACCTAAGTAGGGGTGCAACTTAAGAAAAACTTGATTTGGGGGGCTAGTCGTACTAAAAGTTGTGGTTAAACTCAAACTATCCATTTTCTTTATATTACATATGGACTCAAAAATTCATTTTTATCAAACAGGGTGTTTTGCCAGATGGGCAGACTGTTGCTGTAAAGAGACTTTTATTCAATACAAGACAGTGGGTGGATCACTTCTTCAATGAAGTCAATTTAATCAGCGGCATTAATCACAAAAATCTCGTACAGCTGTTGGGTTGCAGCATCACAGGCCCCGAAAGCCTTCTTGTGTACGAGTACGTGCGAAATCAAAGCCTCCATGATCATCTCTTTGGTTGTTCTCTCATACATTTAACTCCTATATTGATTCTTTTAGGGTTAGTTGTAAGTTGGGATCCCAGCACTTTAGGGACCAAAGTTTCAGTATTTGGACTTTAGGGTCCATTTTCACTTTTCGGCTACTTTTGTGAAAAACTTTGGAGTTTGGACCCCAAGTGCATTACAAATAAATTTTGAACCCCAAAATACAGCTAACTGATTATTTTATCCTTGGGCTACTAGCGTCATCAATATGTTTCTAATAAGCTTTTTATTGATTTGAATCAGGTAAAAAGAAAGTTCAGCCTCTAACGTGGGAAGTGAGGTATAAAGTTGTATTAGGTACAGCTGAAGGCTTGACCTATCTTCATGAGGAATCCAAATTGAGGATTATACACAGGGACATAAAGCTGAGCAATGTGCTTCTTGATGAGGACTTCTCACCGAAAATTGCTGATTTTGGGCTTGCAAGATTGTTTCCCGAGGATAAGACTCATATTAGCACTGCTATTGCCGGGACACTGTAAGTTCATCACTTAGTTAATTTTTTTATGTTTTTTTATTTTCTCCTTTCTCTTCCAACAAGGTGTGTTTGATTGAAAACATGGAAAATGGGTGGAAAATAGTTCATTTTGATGAGAAGTTAGAAAATGAGCGGAAAAAGATATGAGTTCTTGGTCTTGCTTTTTCTATTTTTCATGGAAACCAATTCTTTGGTGGGTGGATAAGAAATATTATCTAATAAAAATGAGATTTGAGATGAAAAACTTGTTACATGAATGAGTGTTCTTATATAAAGTGTTTGCAATCAAGGTACTATAAGAGCAAAACATGAGTCCAAATAACTATTTCCCATGGAAAAATTTTCCATGTCAATCAAACACACCCTCAATGTTTGCTAGGAACCACAGGAAATAATATCTTTTAAAGGACAATACATGTAAAATTAAAAAAGTCAACTTGGTTTTTCCGGTACATTCATTTCTTTCTTCTCTTGTTTTCTTACTGTAACAATATGGGAGAAAATGAATCGATTAAATCTTCTCCCTTCTCTCAACAAATCTACATACCAGATAATTCTTTAACGATTACTGTTGAAGACATTGTTGCTCACTGTGTTTATAGTTTGGGTATATTGCAAGAAGCCCTTGGACTATCAAACAAGTTGCAAATACCTCATTGAACTACTAATTCTAAAAAACTCCTTCAACCCATCCTTGCAATTTCCCTCCTATCGTTGTTAGGATTTTAGTGACACGAAAGGGGTATTTGATATGTTTTCATATTTTGGTGGTTATATGCAACAATAAGGGTATTTCCAATCAAACTGATTTTGTAGAAAATTACTTGCACTTTAACATCAGAATTTGACAACCCATTCACAATACTAATCAGATATTGAATGTGTTATCCTTTTTTACATTTTTGTACGAAAAGAAAATTAATCCTGGTTTACATTTGCAGGGGTTACATGGCTCCAGAGTATGTTGTCCGTGGCAAATTGACCGAGAAAGCAGACGTTTACAGTTTTGGAGTTCTTGTCATTGAAATTGTATCTGGAAAGAAAAACATTTCTTTCGGTCAGGGTTCGTTCTCTATCGTACAAAAGGTACCTCCACATTCTTGTCATGTGCTCCTCTGCTTTCCTTGTGTTGGAAATATTAGGGTCTTTCACAATTAGGTCCCCGGACTAACAAACTGATCGAGTGCAGTCCAAATACTTTTAAGATTTAGATGCGGTCCAGATCATAGTTGCTGGTATTAATATGATACTCTATGTGTGGGAGAGAGAGAGAGAGAGAGAGAGAGAGTTGAGTGGGTGGAATTGGGTTAGGGTTATATGGAACGAGGGTAGATTCATCATTAAGGAAAAAACTGTTGGCAGACATCGTGACATTTTTGGGGTTATGTTTAATTACAGTTGAAACCGGAGTTAAGTCTAACTACCTATTATAAATGTGGGGTTTTCTCAGAAAGACCCTAAAATGCAAATTCATTTTATTTATCGTACTATTACTTTCTTTGTCGCTTTTATACTAACATACTTGTCGTTACGGGATTACAGGGGATTCGAACACACTTTGTTTCGCAAAGGAAAACTTCTTACCTAGGATTGGGTTTAGACTGCAGTGTACTTAATTAGTTATTATAACATGTTATTACACTTATTATATTTTATATCTTACATTAAATCATAAACTATGGTACATGATACTCGATACATTGGATTTTTGATACGTGATATGATGCACGATTTGACAACTTAGGCAAAGGTATATGAAATATCAAAAGTAAATTTTGTTAGATATATCATATATGTGATGGAGCATATTGAATATGCTTCTCTTACACTAGGGGACTTTTGTGGATCAATAAATTAAGTGAACTTCACCAAATCATAGTGTTTACAAGTGACCTCTTTCCAACAATTTTCTAAAACTCATCTATTTAATTTGATAGGTGTGGAACCTTTACGGAGAAGGGAGATTATGTGAAGCAGTGGATCCATCACTACAGGGTGACTTTGTAGAAGAAGAGGCATTGATTTTACTTCAAGTAGGCCTACTTTGCGCGCAAGCCTCTGCAGAACTGCGGCCATGTATGTCAAGCGTCGTAAAAATGCTTATTGATAAGAATGAAATTCCGCAGCCAAAGCAGCCACCCTTTCTTAATTCTACTAATCCAGAAATTAGTCTATTCAATCAACCGGGAACTCGATATATCCACCCTGATTCTAGCACACAGTCTTCTGGAAATAGTATGACCCAAAGCTGGATTGAGCCTAGATGAACTACTACCTTCAGAGTTAGATTTAACTTTTAGCTTTTTTCTTTGCTATACTGTCTAGATAATGTTATGATCACACGTTTTTCTGTAAATTTGTGTAAAGCTACATAATATTCTTTGACAATAATCTATAGATTCCCTGGAAGGGAAACCTCTTATTTATGGGCCTTGAACTCAAATATGCGTTAATAACAAGTTATTCCATCAGTAATGAAGCACTTTAGATGGCCATTGTGTGCCATATGATGCATCTCCTTTTTTTTTTTTTTTTTGAGTATTTTCCTCCACATTTGTGATTTCTCTTGAAAATTGTACATTTCCAATTATTCAAGCAATTGAATTCTTGTAGAAACCTTGCATTTTAGGAAAACCATGTAATGTTTTGTATGATAGAATGCGTGATGTTGTATTATTAGTAAATATAATAGACAACTATATAGCACCTTTTGGGGGTATCACATGGTAGATAAGGTTTTAATTAGGGATGGCAACAGGATGGGTTTTGCAAAACCCGAACCTGATCCATTTAGGAAAATATCAAACCAAACTCGTCCAGCCCCGAACCCATATACTAAAACCAAACCTGCCCCAAATGGGATATTTATGAAACTCGATCGCGACCCGACCCGCCTATCAAATTTACTTAATTTAATGACCTTATATGTAAACTACATGTTAAAGGCTCAAAGCAAAACAAACACTAACTCTAGAGAGAGAAATTAAGAATTTCTTATATTTAAAAATGGAGGAATGTCTTCAAATGAGGAGTACATGGAGTATGTGGAGAATTACTTGCTAATCAAGTAATTACCTAAACGACTAAAAGGGGTAAGCATTAACAAAAATATATTCCCCAAACATACTTGGAGACCAATTAAAAGAGATAAAATAAATAAAATAAAAGGAAAACAAAATGGGATTCACATCACTCTCCTCCCCTCAAAAAGAGTTTGTCCATGAACTCAGAGAGGAATGCCCACTGAGAAAGGCTCCATAATGGTAATCAATGCATGGCGAGGAGGCTCCTCGAACTCATCAAGATACTCTAGGGGGTGCTCCATCACTAAAATGACACGACGACGTGGAAGAGAGCACTCTGAAGCTCGATGTCCAACGTTGCCACAATTGTAGCACTGGAATGTGGGAGAGCCCGAATGTGGCGTTGCGGGGGTAGTAGAGGTGACTGGAGTAATGGTAGAGGGAGCTGACACTGGAGGAAGAGCAATAGCAGGGACCGACGAAGGTGGAGCTCGGGAGGATGGTGGAGTTGCTGGTGTTATGTGATAAGCCTCGACCTCGGTAGCATACTCAACCTCCTTCGAAAATGTCGGTATCTCTCATAATCCCCGATCACGCTGAATGCATAGTTGGAGGCCCAAAATATAGCGGTTGATCCGCTGATCCTCTATCTTGGGAAGACGGGATCTAGTGCAAAGAAGCTAGAACTTCTCGGTATACTCTACCACAATAGATGTCTCCTGTTGGAGGGACTGAATGTGAGCAAAAAGGTCGCGCTTATATGTCAGCGGGATGAATGAGGTCTGAAGAGCGGCCTTTAGCTCTGGCCAAGTTTGGATAGGGGGTACGCCGGCTGCCGTCCGTCGGTAGCAAAGATCATTCCACCAAACTCGGACTAATATATGAAATTTGGTGGCAGCAAGGAGAACAAAATAACGGCCCGGAACCCTCTTGTAATAAAAAAACTGTCTCCATAGAAACCAACCAATCAATTATAGCATCGGAGGAGAATCGCCCATCGAACATCAGAACATCGATGCGTATATCGTCGTGGAGACTCCGAGAAAGTAAATGAAGCGCCATAGATAAAGGGTCCCTATCCTGATGTGCATCAAGGCCTATAACATCACCTGACACTAGTGCAGCATAATCGCCAAGGGCGGCATCTGGGCAGGTGGTGGATGAGGAGGAACATGCTGGACTACTAGAGATGATGTAGGGCCGCAGTGATAATGGGGTCACATGCTAATCAAATGGCCCTGCTCACCACAATAAAAGCACTGGTGGTCTCGTAATGGTGCGAATTGATGAGGTTCGGGTGGGGGAGGGGATATCCATTCCAAAACGCTGTGGTGGGTGTCTCCAACGTCGGATGATGAGGAATAATCGGTAGAGAGTAAGGATAGTTCATGGTAGGGAAGGTGTGTGGGATGGTCGTGGTATATGTGTCGTGGGTGATGGTATAAATGTGGAGGAGGTGGTTGATGGTCGGAGAGGTGTAAGCCAAGGGAATCTAGAATCCAACCACAAACGGGGTGAGTGTCAAAGCCGAGGGAAGTGGATGGTTAACTATAATGGCCGATATTTCCGATTGGTGGGAGGCGAGTGTTCGGTGGCCGGTCGAGGGTTTCGGAGGTTCGGGTCCCTTCAAAATTTCCAACTAGTTCTAAAATTTTGATTGGCCCGAGGAATGCAGGTGATGGACCGAGAGTCCTGACATTTTCGGATGGGCAGAGGAGACCGGAGTTGACGAATTGTCGAGGAGTTCGACTTTGACTGGGGAAGGCGAGTGAGTTGGAAGTTAGTTCGGGAAGTTCTAGTTTCTAGTTTGGGCGGGTAGCTCGGGTCACCTAATTTTTCGAGGGTTTCAAAAATTCTAGTTTGGTAATAAGGGCAAAAAATCCGAGGAGTTCAAGGTTCGGGTTTTGGACGAGGGGTTCGGGTCTTCGAGTGGAGAGGGAAGGCCTGATTAGCCGTATGATGCAGGTAAACCAGGGTTATATCCGGGGTCGGGAAGGTAGAAATCCCGCCCGAAGGCGGGGCGACCAGGGTTCTCAGGGCATCTAGGATGGCTAGAAAAATCTAGGGGATCATCGGGGTCGGATCGCCCACAACGTCGGTCGGGACCCGCTGGTTTTTTGAGGGGCATGGCCATAGCATTTCTGTCGAAGGTTTCAGCATTTATGGCGAGGTCAAAGACTTTCGGTCTGCCAACAGAGGCGAGACGTTTATTTTCGAGCGGATACCCGAGGAGGCCAAAATTTCAGACCAGGGCCAGTGTCGATTTCCGTCCATCATTTTGTGCTAAATTTTTTATGTTGGCCTCATTTCTCAGTTTATGTGGAATTGATTCCAGTGTCTCATTCGCGGTGGTAGGAGGCGGAGTTATGGAGAAGAGTTGGAAAGGGACATCAATTTTCTTGTTGAGTTCTTCAAGGCTTTCTCTCATTTCTTGAATATCTAATTGTTGTTGATTGGATTTCGATTGTAGCGTAAGATTTGTTGATAATCTACACACTGATACACCAACACATCAATGTTGGAGAGACATCCGCTCTGATACCAATTTGAAGTAAACTACCCCTCAAATACCCAAAACAAAACAAACACAAACTTTAGAGAGAGAAACTAAGAATTTCTTATATTAAAAAATGGAGGAATGTCCTCAAATGAGGAGTACATTTAGTACTTATATGAGGAAAGTTACTTGCTAACCAAGTAATTACCTAAATGATAAAATGGGCAAGCTTTAATAAAAATATACCTAATTAGTCCCAAACATGCTTGGAGACCAATTAAAAGAGATAAAAGAAATAAAATAACTAAAATAAAAGGAATACAAAATGGGATTCCCATCATTATATTTTTACATTTTTTTACAAGTGCACCACCATTATTACCACCTTATACTATTAGTATATACATAAGTTCATTAAACTTAGAAGGACTAGTGTTTAGTTTTGTCACGTAATTACTAATCATGAACTTATATACAAGATGAGTAACATAACAAGTCATCTATTGTAATTGTTAGTATAATTTGAGCTTTAATTAATATAGGACCTATATTATAAAAATAAAAGGTTATGGTACCTGCACGCTCTTCTCTGAAAGACAAATATGTTGCATTGATTTATTCAAAATGAATAGATAATGAATACGAAATTTGTCTTAAAAATATATTTATTTGGTGTAGCTAGTGTATAAAGTTTATTCCACATAAGAAAACTATAAGAAGTGGGTAGAATATATACTGACTTGATAGATTGGATACCCTTGGGGCATCCCAGTCCTTTGAAGGGGAGATGATATAACCTATGCATGGTTTGGACGTTGGCCCAAAGCCCCACATGCTAGCCGACTCGGTTCGTAAGTCTTTCTTGAGCCAATATATCTTTTGTGAACAAATTTCATTTGGGTTTTCTACTTAGATTTGGGTTGAAATTATTTCACAGTATTTATTGTTTAAACGTCGTTGAAAAAATGTTGACATTTTAATCAAGATTATAATGCGAGTGTATCCGGAGCATCGATTATAATCAATTAAATTTGGACCGTTGTTTGTGTCTGTTCATGAACATACATGTAATTTTTTGAAAAGGCACTTCAATGCCTTTAAATAACAACCCTTCCCTCCCTTTTTTAACATTCCAAAAATCATTTCCTTCTATACTTCCTATGCTCCCATAGAGTCAAAGGGTATCACCATTATTAGTTCGTGGGGCATCTACATTGCAATGCTTCTTACGCTTGTCATAGAATATTTCATCCCTTGAGGCTGACACCCATAGTCCATTGTTGTAAGCATCATAGCGGGGCCAATTTTGTCTTAAGGATAGAGCGTCCAACCAATTCGGTATTCTTCTTCAAACATCGATGATTGTATTAATCACAAACTATGAATTTGTTCATTTTTTTTCCTTTTCATGTTTATTTGTATTATTTAGTGAAATTATAATGTTACAACAACAATCTTAAGATAAAATTTTGTATAGACTAATTTTCTCCTCCAAGTGTCTACTATTTTACTAAATAATTACAAATTAAATATATAATTTTGTTTATATAATTTGTTGCTTTGAATATTTTCTATTTCCAAATTGTTATTTGTTTTCCCTTAATATCCCCAAAACTATAATATTAGGTCTGTTGTTATTACAATTTCAATTTATTTATGAAACTAGAAGCAAACATCTTTATTTTTTTGTTAATTGCATATATTACAATTTAAATTCTATACAAACTTTTGTATTCATTTTCTATACTTTTTGTTATTGTTTTAGTGTCATAACATCAAATTAATATTAGTTTTGTAAATTCTAAAATTTAACAAGGCAATGACAACATCATCCTCTAAAATTAATGTAACCAATCCTATTAACACCAATTTACCCATCGACATTTCGTTTTATGCACTCAATATTGAGAAACCTGAAAAATTGAGCAGGCTTGATTTCAAGAGGTGTGAATTGAAAATGTTATTTTATCTTACAACTCTGAATCTTTCTAGGTTTCTACATTAATAGACTACCATGGTTGATGATACATAAATAAATAATATAACTTTGGTCGTCGTGGAAGCATAAAAACATTCTGACTAAAACTATATTCTTAACGGATTGGACAACACGGTATAAGACATGTATAGTCCAATAAATACCTCTAAGTTGCTATGGGAGTCTTTGTACAAAAAGTATAAAACGAACGATGTCTGTATGAAGATATTCATTGTCGGTAGATTCCTTGACTTTAAAATGATATATTCAAAGATTATCATTAGCTAAGTTCGAGAAATTGAATTAATTTTTCTTAAAAAATTTCTTAATGTATGGTTTCAACTGAAACATTCCAAGTGGCAACAATGATTAAAAAATTTCCACCCTTTTTAAAAAAAATTAAAAATGATTTAAAGCACAAACGTAAAGAACTGGGGCTTGAAGACTTAATTGCTTGGTTAAGGATATAGAACGATAATCGAATGTCTGAAAAGAAATCCAGAAATCATCCCCTGGTGACTAAAGACAATGTAATCGAGGATGGTCACAAACACAATGAATAGAAGAAGTACAACGGGAAAGACTCAAGTCAAGGGGTGGTGCTATAAATAAGCTCAAAAGAAACTATTTAATTGCAACGAGCAAGCATGTCCAACCAAGATTGTCGCAAACTCAAGAGGTAAGTACATTTTAAGAAGAAAGTTGCTCAAGTAAATATGATCGAAGTCAAGAAACTACCTAATGATGTTTTTAACGATGGTCTTTGAAATGAATATGGTGGTAAATTCCTTAAAATGGTGGGTTGATACTAGCTCTACCCACTATATTTTCTCAAACAAGAAAATGTTAACAATTTACCAACAAATAGAAAATGGAGGACAACTATTTATGGGAAACTACTCCACTTCCAAAGTTAAAGAGGAAGGAAATGTCGCATTAAAGATGACTTCGGGAAAAGACCTTTCTCTCAACGATTTGCGATATGTGTTAGACATTCGCAAGAATCTTGTCTCCAGATTTGTACCAAGCAAGAGATAATTTAAACTTTTGCTTCATTCCAAAAAGTTTGTAGCTATTAATGATGGAGTGTATACGACAAAGGGTTGTATGCTTGATGAGATGTTCAGAATGAATGTCATTACTATTATACCAAAATTTTATGATAATAATAAAAATAGCCATCTTATGCTTATATGCTTGAGTCTATAAATGTACGATGTGGTAGATTAGGATATGTTAATTTTAATTTTTAGTAAATTAATTCACATAGAATTAATTTCTAAATTTAGCATTGAAAATAAAAAATGTGAAACATATGTAATAGATATATTAACTCGAACACCTATTCATACAGCTAGAAGAAGTACTGAACCATTAAAATTAATTCATACCAATATATGTGATTTAAAATTTGTACAAACTAGAGGAGGTAAAAATTATTTTTGTGAGCGCAAGAATTATCTGTAAGGACACAAATTTCCAATTGAGTCCATGTATTGTGTTGGCTCAATTCCGGACAAAAACATTTATTCATAGGACAATATGTAATTGTAATACTCTCAAGCCTATGAAGTGTTTGTTGAAGACGTAGCGACAAAAAGTATAAAGCGTCATTACGATGCCGGTTTGCGTGCCTAGTTTCTACGTCATCAACTATGGTTCCATGCTCCCAAGGTATGAATGCAATATTATATATATAGGAGCTTGGAACTTGTTTATTGGGTGTTAGGTTCTATAAAAACTGTTTTTTATTTTCAGAAAGAATTAAATAAAACTTTAAAATAAGTTTATAAAGTTTTCTGGGCTACAATCGAATTTTCCAAAATTCTGGAAGTTCATTCGATAGGTCGTTCGAATGAGTTTTTCGTTCGAACCAGATGTCGTTCGAATGAGTTTGCCAATGAGATTCCAGTATAGGCCTTTGAAATGTCGTTCGATATGTCATTCGAACGAACCTTGTGTTCGAACGAGATATCCAACGAGATTCTAACGAGTTAAATCTGGAACGTCGTTAGAAGTCTCGTTCGAACGAGATTTCGTTCGAACGAAATGTCGTTCGAACGAGATTTCGTTCGAACGAAATGTCGTTCGAACGAGATGCTAGGCGGGAACAGTTTTTGGCAGTTTTTTCACCCACTTTCCCACTAAGTTTTTAACCAACTTTTTCAGACTTTATCAATAGCGGGAATAACATTTTCCAATCTAACTTTTCCATCCTAGTTTCATCTCTTAGAGAGAGTTTGAGAGCAAAATGGTTTTAGGAAAATGTTCATGTTTTGAGTGCTAATTTTCAAAGAGAAATTCACTTAACACTCTAGTTTACACCCAAGTTAGTTTATTACAAGTTCTTATATACATATCAATTGCTTGGAGTTTGGCACCGGTTTTCTCTACAGCGAATTGAAGAGAAGTTTGTTTTATTTTACCCGCTTGGAGAAAGGCTTCATGTTCGGGTGACGGTGACCATATAAAGTCCTATCGATGGATTCCGAGACCACGGTGGTGTTCCAAGGTTATTCGCTAGGAAGAGGTTTCTACAAGAAGAAGCGTCGGGGATTGAGAGGGATCGAGTCGTGTGTTGTAAGTCTATCTGTCTTGTACTTGTAAATCCGTATCTAGTGAATTTGTGGCTAGGGCCGTCCGAGGTTGTTTTCCGTCTTGGGTTTTTCCTCGTACATCGCGGCGTAATGTGATTGGTTTATTTTATCTTGCATTATAATTTAGAACGCATGCTTAGGATAATTCAAGATAAAATTTGGTTTAAATTATCACACTCAATTTAATTTGGTCCTAAATTAAATATTGGGTAAATTTATTTAATTCAAGTCTTTTGCTAAAATTATTTTGGCCTAACTTCGGAATATTGATAATTATGACTTAGGAAAATTTCTAGGGCTTGAATTAATTGGTTTAAGTGAAATTAACGTTTGTGTGTGTTTAAGTTTATTTCACTGGTTTTAATTTGTTTAAGAAAATTAATATTTGGTATTTATTTATTTTTGTTGAACCATCATATCCTAACGCTTCCGCATCATCTCGTGTTTTATAAAAGGAAATTTCAAGTTATTTTATTTGACAAAATTAATAACCCGGGGATCCACATTCCACTTTTACAAATTGGTATCAGAGCTTTGATTTAGAAAAGCTCAACATTTTACAGATTGGTATCAGAGCTTTGACTTAGAAAAGCTCCGCACTTATTCATTATCATATTAAAATATCCAGAAAGAAATACCAATGAGAAAATAAATAATCACACACATAATAACAGATGTACGTGGTTTGAAAACTTGCCTACTTCCATGGAGAGGTTTCTGATCTTATTAGTGTCCGTCAAATAATCGAAGTTACGTCTCTTTGTCCCGGGTCAAGGTTTGCATTTTATAGTTGTCAAAATAAGTGGTTAAATTATACAAGTAACTCAACCAGCTTGTAGATAATTCGTAGGTGTCCCTGAATATCTCCTCTGATATTGTTGGTAACCGATTTGAGTCTATCTCCATGCATTTAAGAAAATGTTAAATACACGGGTCTAAATAAATATCTGAGTTGGACCGGACATTCCACTATGTATGCTGGGATGGTCGGCTGCACTATTGGGCTTGAATAAATAAGCCCCCACATTTTCCTCTAAAATCTTTGGGCTAAAATGTTGGCCCAATAGATTTTAAGTGAGCTCTAGGCCCAAGGCCCAGAACTGTTCCAAATTCGACGTGGCAGATTTGTAAATCTTTGCGAGTTGTTGAGTGTACGCTCATCTGAGAAGAATTATCATGGCAAACTTGTAATATTCTTGAACAACTGAGGGTACACTTATTTGATTAAAGATTTGAAGCGCCGAAATCCTCTTAGGGACCTGCTCCTCATCATTTGTGCGAGATTCAAACACAGTTCAGGTTTAAGCAACCTTCACTTCGGTGTTCCAAGCCTTTCTTTTGTGCGACCTCTAACTCTGAGTCTTCTTTGTTGCTCTTCATACTTACAAGGTTTACTTGTAATTTTTTCTGATCTTCTCCTTTAATTCATTATTTCGATTAGTCTTCTCTGTTGCTTGAAGTCTTTTCCCTCCATGGCTCTCCTTCATAACAAAAACGTTGTAGAATTTGGAAAAGCCTACAATATTCTAGAGTGGATGGAAATCGACTGTGTCCCTATGCCTAAAGATGTCCGGGACATAGAAGATGGACACTGGATCCACACTTTTCTCATTACACATAGGGTTTTAACTTTTCCCCCAAACCCTTTTTTTTTTAGATTTTTCAAGTATTTTGATGTTGTTCCTGCCCAATATGCCCCAAATGTTTGGAAAATAGTGAATGGGATTCATAGAATCAACGAATTGTATGGGACTAACTTAGGGCTGCTTGAAATTTTTATTGTTATGTCTGGTTGAGCACCAATGACGGTGTTATGTACCTGAAGGCCAAGAATGCTGAGAGAGTTTTATTTGTGAATCTGCCTGACTCCCATAAAGGTTATTAGGAGCAATGTTTTGTTGTCAAAAATTGGCAACATCCTCCTCTACCTTAGGGCATGAAGTACCAAGGTCTATGAATCACTGAGTTGGGGGGGGGGGGGGATCAAATAGGACATTGTTTCTTTTTCTTCTGTTTGCTTGTTGGCTGCTTCTTTTTTTTATCTTTTGATTCATGTTTTCTTCCTCTTTTTTGTATCTCGTGATAAGGATCAAGAACATGACCTTCACGAGTTGTTGATCTTCTCAAGGCTTGGAGGGTCCAAGAAAGATTGACTAATGGTGAGCACCCTCGTGCTATAACTTACTTGATGAAGTAGAAAAATATCACTATCAGTTTCATTGCTCAACTGGTCAATAAAATCCATGCCTTGGAACTTCCTGCAGTAGAGTCCTTTGGTCCAATTGAGTTACAGGAAGAAGAAGAAGAAAAAGAAGAAGAAGATATGCCCCTTCGTGAAGAGGAGAGTGCTCAAAATTTATGACGACGACCAGGTCGTGCTATCTGATAGGATAAAGTCTCTGAAAAAAGCTGAGGGGAATTCCTATAAAGTCAGTGGTTCCAGCTTGGGGGCCAAGTGGAAGGAGAAGGAGGAAGAAAAGAAGAAGAAAGAAGAGGGGGATAAGAGAAGAGAGAGAGAGAGAGATAGGAAAAATAAACACTATTCTAAGGTCCCAATTTAATCCTTCCTCTCTCTTATAGCCGAGGGGTCCATCATTGCCAACATCCCATCATTTGCCCTTGATTTGCTGAGGGGGCAGTGCTCGTGGATGAACTCTATCACTCTTTGTGGTTGGGGTCAAACCATCTGGTGCTCAAGTTCTCATAGGGACTTGCTCTGGTAAATATTCCCCTATGCTCATCATTTCTTTGAGTTCATTTTCTGCGTACTAATTTTTCCTTTTCTGTGCTTACAGTTTCTGTCAGATTTTACTACCCTTCTGGGTGGTCATGTCGACCAGTCCAAGAAGAACTAGGAGCTGAAAGAAGACCTGAAGAAGTTTGAATAGGACTTAGATGTTGCTCGTGTTGAACTTAATTGGGAGAGAGAGAAATTAATAAAGGCTTATGTCGACCTTCAGACGGCTGACAACCTTGTGATCGTAGAGAAGGAGAAGCACACGAAAGAAAACTGGGGCCAGGTTGGGAAGGTCCAGAATCTGGAGGGAAAGATCCGAGGCATGGAGGATAACATCTATACAGAAGGCTGGAATGCGGCCTACGACGATGCTGAGATTCATATTGCTTACGCCAAAAAGGTGTCCTTTAAGAAGGGATAAGACCAGGTCTTGGGGCAGTAGGAGTCCCTCTAGAGTTCAACCTACACCAGTTCCACCCTCAAGGGTCTTCTCCCTTTGTTAATGAGGAGATTCCTGTTGGTCAGCATGCCGACCATGCTGAGAAAGAATCTACTGAGGTCGAGATGATCGTCGACCGAGTGGGGAGACATACAGAGAAAGGGAAAGCGCCAGGAAGTTCTGAGAAGGTGAATGAGTAAAGTCCTGTAGTTTTAGGTCTTTTTCTTCTTTATTCATGTGCTATAAACTTTTTTCTTTTACTGATTGTACTGGACTTTGCCTCCCCCTTAATTATCAATGAAAAAGACTACTTCTTTTATTAATGTTCTTATTTTTCGGTTATGCTGATATTTGTTGCACTTGTCATTGGTTTTACTGTTTGTAACTTATTGTTATAGAAGACTATATCTCTCCTTCCTCAAATTTGGGGAAAGTTTTATGCCTGGGTGTGAGTGGACAGACTTGTCGGGCCTTATTGAAAACCTGAAAGCAATTGAAAATAAGGATTACAACATATAAGGATCAGTCGGAGATGGCAGCAAAGCTGAAGGATGATCACCAAGTTATGGAGGAAATTGGCTCCTCAGTGCAGTAGGAAACAAATGATTTTAGGTCCCAACTCATAGTAAGAAAGGATGTGGTCCAAGTAGGCGAGATGATTCAGTCCGAAAATGAAGCCTTGAAGAAAAAGGTCACCGAGCTGAAAAGTAACGTACAGAGAGGGTATATCATTGCTGCTGGTCTTTAGAGAAACGTCACAAGACTGAGACATCTATTTAGAATGGGTCTTCGGGAAGCATAGGCAGCGGGCTATGATGAGGGTTGGACTAATGCACCAATAAGGCTGAAAGAGGTTGAAGATGTGGCATTCAAGCGTGGGTGGCTGATTGCCCTTAGGGAGCTTAAGACTCCAAAGGAATCAGGACTGTGGTATAAGTATCAAGTGGATTTCCCAACTTACCATCAACCCCCTTTCTCGAAGGATGGTAAGTAGATCCTAATTGACGCCATTCCTGCCCAAATTTTGAACCATTATCTTGAAGATGACGAGGAGGTGTTTGTTTATAATCCTAATGATGGTCGAAGAGCACGCGTAGCAGAGTATCTAGTTCACCATCCGTATTTGGTCTGAGTCCTTGCATGATCTTTGGTATACCTTTGTATCATTGCATTCTTCTTTCCTTTGTCAAAATGTACAAAATTTATTTATCAAATGCATCATATTTTGAGCATGCTCTGACTAAATATAGTTAATAATTACTTATGTATTTTGGCTACTAGCTAGGAAGAGTTGATATTTACCAATCACTTAGGACTTTTGCTGATCAAATAATATTATTAACTGTTTTGGGCTTCTCGCTGATTAAATGAGTTAGTATATAAGATTAATCATTTTGGGCTTTTGTTGACTAAATGAATCAGAGATAAGTGTTAATCATTTTAGTCCTTTACCAACTAAATAAGTTGATAGCTTGTGTCGAGCATTCTTCGAGTCCAATATGCCTTAACAATATCATTCTATCCTCCTTGCCTTTTTGGTTGTGTCGTCACACTCCCTTAGGCCTAGGTGAGATAATGGCAAGAATGCACCTGGTTGATGGGCTATCCACCCGATCAAGTTTAAAGCGACCAACACATTGGTGACTAATCTTGGTTGGATTTTTTCCCAAGGATCTCTTATAGGACTTTTGTTATTGTCGGGAAAACTCATGAGGTTTGTTGTGTTTATTTGTGAGAAAGACCTGAGGATTGAAGGTACTAAAATAAACTTAATAGCTTATCGTAATTACTATGAACTTGGTTCGATACAAGGAGATTACTTGATTGAGAATTAGTTGAATAACCCATTGTTGTCCAAAGGAGTTTCGTCTACGCGAGGAAGTTCCTAGGTTGAAATAAGCTGAGCAGCTTACTGTAACCAAAGGTGATTCTACCCGATATTCAGCGAATGCAGCTATCATTTGGTAATAGTGCATAATATTGAGATACATAACATAAAGTTGAGACAATTAATATGTAAAAGTGAAATGTGAGAGCCAATGGGCCTTTATTAATTGAATAATAACTTGAGAGCAACATAAGTTTGTAATGAAAACTTGCATAAACTAAATGTGCTAAAAGAGATTAAGAAGACTAAAAGTAAACTTCTTGATATTGGATGAATTACATGCTCTTGGTATCTCCCTTCCATCCAGATTTTCCAAGTGATAAGATCCTTGAAGATCGTCCATGATTACCTTAAAAGGTCGTTCGCAATTTGGTTCAATTTTTCATCTGACGGTCTTACTGCAATGCCGAGGACTTTCCTCAAGACATAATCCCCTACCTGCAATTTCCTCGGATTGACTTTTTTGTTATACTGCTACTGGTATGAAGCTAACTTGATCATGTCCTTCTCTCTTCGCTCGTCTACTAAGTCAAGTTCAGTGCGTAACGGATCGTCATTAGCCCTTGATCGATCAAGTTGGTTCTCATAGTAGGGAGACCTGCTTCAGGCATGATAATGGCTTCCATTCAATAGGTGAGCGTGAAGGGTGTTTCCCTAGTTAGTCTCTAAGGAGTAGTACGGCAGACCTATAGTACATCGGGGAGCTCGTTTACCCAAGCACCCTTTGTACTTTCTAGCCTCTTCTTCAGGCCATCGAGCATCATTTTATTAGAAGATTTTGCCTGACCGTTGCTCCGGGGGTACATTGCAGAACTGAAATGATGTTTGATGTTAGGTGATGATGCTGAGATTTCGCACCACCAGGTAAGTGATAGTGAGCTCAAACAATAGAAGCCATGGCAGCCATAGAGATGCAAGTATATAAGTATGTAAGTGTATAGAAGGGGATGAGTATAAGAGGAAATAAGACAATGATGTATAGTAGTTCAGCCAATTTGGCCTACATCCACTGTGAGAGTGTGATCCACTAAGTATGGGCACTAATAGCCTTGGACACAACGCACATAACCCTCTCTCTCTCTCTCTCTACTGTGTATACAAGCAGAGTTTTAGCTAGGGCTACCGTTAATGGATTCATCCCCTGTAGGGTTGTAGATAACAAGTATATATAGGTCTTGGGGGGTGTAGTGTACCCCCCAAGTAAGAATGGTGCATGTGAATAATGATCTAGCCAATCCCCTGTTGACACCTGTAGATGCCAAATGATGACACAATATTCCCTCACGTGAGGGTGTGATTCTGTTATAACGGTCTGCCACGTGTCATATGAGCCTGACGCGCACTGTTCCACGCGTCTCCCATACCACGCGCCGTCATGATATCACCCTCGGCCTATGAGCCGAGGCCGAGGGCAAAGTTTCTTCTGGTAGTGAGCCTGGCTTAATTCTGGCCTCGTACTGTTGTACCCTCGTAGTGTCGTCCGGAGCCTGGTGGAGGGTCGGCCTCTCGTAGTGTCGTCCGGAGCCTGGTGGAGGGTCGGCCCCTCGTAGTGTCGTCTGGATCCTGGGGAAGAGTCGGCCCCTCGTAGGGTCGTCTGGGCCTGGTGGAGGCCAGCTGGAGCCTGGTGAAGGGTCGGCCCCTCGTAGGGTCGTCCGTTTTGGAGATAATCTTCAGCCAGGCCAAGGATATAAACGGGTATATGAATCACCCCCCAGCCCTTAGCCACAGGTGTCATTGAGATGGCTGAGGGATAATGTTGAAATTGAGATGCGTGTATGACCAGTTAGGTGAGTGACACATGGGCAGGTACTCATTGCCATTCAAGTTCCCAAGGCAGGGCGGCTGCACACTCGCATGGGGCTCTGTGCCCTGATTATACCCTTCTTGGCAAATGTGCCCATTTATTACCAAGGTATTTAAGAGTTTTTAAACTCTCTCTCCACAGCTTCTTCTTCTTCGCGCCTAAGTTTACTCTCTCTCTAGAACTAGTCGCCATTTGCAGCCTTCAATCCTTCAGGCCTCGCAGCGCTCTTGTTCTCTCCTCATCAGGTAACCTTTTTCTCCTCGCGCCTTCCTTTGTCTTCATTTCTGTGTATTTTTTAGGGTTTTAGGTCGGCACTTTCTTAGAGTTCCCCCATAGCCTTTTCCGGTGTCTTCTCCGGTTGTTAGTTCTTGAACGTTCTTGACAAAAACTTTTTAGTTCTTTGGTTTAATCCAGAAGTCAAACTTGGTCAATCCCCCAAGTGTTTGTAGTTGAATTAGCCAAGTCTAGTGTAATTTCTCCAAGTGTAGGGTCTTCCCTTTAATGCTTAGAAGGCTTTACAACTTAGTGTCTGAATTCCCATCTTTGAGAGAGAAACTATTTACCGAGATCAGACGAATAGAGGAAGAGGAAGAGAGGAGACGAGGGGCCGACCCTAATTGGGTACGACCCATCTTTCCCGTTCCTCTTGCCACCGTAAGACCATCTGAACCCTCTGAGTCTTGTGGGTCGTCATCTCGTCCGGACGAGACACCCAAATCAAGTGAAATGGATGAGAGAGCTTCCTCGCCAACTGGTGCTGGAACGTCCGGTAGAAGGGACACGTCTGACCTTAGCCCTCCCCGAGAGGCCGAAGGTACGATCCCCTCTGAGGCTGTCCCTGTGACAACCCTATCCCCTAATGCCTTCCAAGTGGCTTTTCCCCAGGGTCCTCCTGCAGGTGATGAGGGGGAAGGAGATGAGGACGCGGATGATGATACAGATGATGAGGTTGACACTTCCCACGCCTCGTCCTTTATCTCCTCCGTTAGGGATAGAGACCTTCTGATATGGAGGCATATTTACGGAGTGCCCTCTGGGGTAACTATGAGGGTTCCCTCTGATACTGAGAGGGTTTTTGACTGTCAAGAGGGAGAAGTTGCAGTTTATGAGTAAATGTTCAAGGTAGGTGTCAGACTTCCCTTCCACCCTGCCATTGTAGATATTCTGTCGGCTCTGGGCGTCTCCCCCTCTCAACTTCCACCCAACTCTTGGAGGACGATCCTGGGTTACATTTCCTTGTGGAAAAACGCTTTCACTGATGAGCCCTCGTCCGACGTATTCTTGGCCTGTTACAACATCACCTCTTCATCTAAACAGCCCGGATACTATCATCTAGGGGCGAGAAGGTCTGAGAAGAAACTTCTCCATGTGGCTCAAACTTCCAATCATGATTGGAAAAAGAGATTCTTCTTCATATCTGGGGCGTGGAAGTGCTCCACCGAGGCGTCCCCTTCTGCCGATGGTCCGAGGGTCCCTAACAAATGGTCTAATCCCTCAATGAAAGCTAGGTCAGACCCCGGACTTAGCCTGGAGGAAAGGGATATTGTTGAGTATCTGAGGGGACGAGGGAGAGGGGGTGAGATCCTAAAGTTCGAAGATTTGATGACCCCTCGGTACCTCAAAGAAGCTGGTCTGAGGGTCGGCCCTCTGACGGAACTATGTGAGTTATACAGCACGTTTTCCATTCTTTACTTTTTTGAAGTGTTTCCTGTTTATCTCTGAATTTTTCTGATGCATGGTACCCTTTTCAGGTCGTCCTGAAGGTGTGTCAGATTACCTCTGGGAAATGACTGCTCCAAGCCTACTCGCTGGTTTGTCAAAGAAGAAGGGGAAGGAGCCTCAGCAAGCTCCAAAGAAGGCGAGGGCCTCAGGGCCGACGGTTGTTGAGCCGACAGCCGATAGCCACAAAAGGAAGGAGCCTGAGGCTCCAGTTGAGCATCGGCCTGATCCTAAGACAAGGGCCAGGGTCGAGGCCTCTGAGGGGGCAACCTCTTCGTCGAGCATGGGGGCCTTCTGGTCTCAAAATCTGGCCCATCTGAGGGCCGACCCCTCGTCGCTGATCACAAACTTGAGGGCAGCCAAGGCCTCGATGTTCTCTGCACCGTCGGCCTCTGACTTCGAGTTCTTGGCGAAGATGCCCCCTGCCAAAGTGTACGACTATGGTCTGCACTCCCTTGCTCAGGTATTGGTCTTGACCTTTTAATTTTACTCTTACAAACTGTTACCTCGGCCCATCTTGATGTTTGTTCATTTTTTCTTGCAGTCTGTTTGTGCCTTGACCTCAGCCACCAAGTGGATGGCCGAGAATCAACAAAAGTTTCACGAAGCTGAGAGGGCCATTCAACATGAGGCTGAGTTGCAGGCAGAGCTTGATACAGCAAAGACTGAGCTTGATACTGCGAGGGCTGAGCTTGAGAGTGCTAGGACCGAGCATGCTAGGGTCCTAGATGAGCTGATGAGGCAGCACGATGCCGACCTGCAAGCCAAGGACTTGATCATCAAGGATAGGGATGAGGCTCTGATCAACCTGGAGGCCCAACATAAGACTGATCTGGAAGCAGCCATCAAGAAAGCTGAGGCTGATGCTGTTGAGGCATACAAGACTTCAGACGAATTTCAGGGCTTCGGCCTTGAATATCTAGAAAGGGGGATTTGGACGGCCTGCCGATGGGTCGTCCTCAAATTTGGCGATGTCGTCTCCTCTGTTCTTCCTTCACTGGAGGGTGTTCAACTGGACGACCCCCTAATTGCCGAGGCCCTCAACCAAGTGGAGTCCCAAGTCCAGATCGAGGGGGTCGGTACATCTGAAGATCATCCAGTGCTGGTAACTGAGGAGACCATTCCCATTGATGTTGAGGCCCTGCCCTCTAATGTCGTCCCATAGGGTGGCTGCCTGTAGCCCATACCCTTCAAGTGTATTTTTGTTCAACGGCTTTGTAAAACACTTAATATTTTATGTTTTATTAATACCAGTCTCTTCCCTTCCATAATTGCTGTCTTCCGTACTTAATTCTTTTATGGTTTGCTCCTTGTTGCTTTGCTCTGTTGATGCTACTAACCCCTCCCTCGTCTTTTTTGAGGACCACAGTGGGGTCGTCCCCTCATGTGGCCTCATTATAGTCGAGGGTTCAAGTAACCAAATTAATGATTTTTAAATAAAGTCTACCCTCGTCTTTCTTGAGGACAGTGGTTGGGTCATCCCCTCCACTGGTCCCCATTATAGCCGAGGGATTCACTTACCAATTTAATGGATTTTAATGTCTTCCCTCGTCTTTTTTGAGGATATTGGTGGGGTCGTCCTCTCCACTGGTCCCCATTATAGCCGAGGGATCGACTTTCCAATTTAATGGATTTTGAAGTCTTCCCTCGTCTTTTTTGAGGACAGTGGTGGGGTCGTCCCCTCCACTGGTCCCCATTATAGCCGAGGGATCAACTTTCCAATTTAATGGATTTTAATGTCTTCCCTCGTCTTTTTTGAGGACAGTGGTGGGGTCGTCCCCTCCACTGGTCCCCATTATAGCCGAGGGATCAACTTACCATTTTAATGGTTTTTTAAGTCTTCCCTCGTCTTTTTTGAGGACAGTGGTGGGGTCGTCCCCTCCACTGGTCCCCATTATATCCGAGGGATCAACTTTCCAATTTAATGGATTTTAATGTCTTCCCTCGTCTTTTTTGAGGACAGTGGTGGGGTCGTCCCCTCCACTGGTCCCCATTATAGCCGAGGGATCAACTTTCCAATTTAATGATTTTTAAATAAAGTCTGCCCTCGTCTTTCTTGAGGACAGTGGTGGGGTCATCCCCTCCACTGGTCCCCATTATAGCCGAGGGATCAACTTTCCAATTTAATGGATTTTAATGTCTTCCCTCATCTTTTTTGAGGACAGTGGTGGGGTCGTCCCCTCCACTGGTCCCCATTATAGCCGAGGGATCAACTTTCCAATTTAATGGATTTTAATGTCTTCCCTCGTCTTTTTTGAGGACAGTGGTGGGGTCGTCCCCTCCACTGGTCCCCATTATAGCCGAGGGATCAACTTTCCAATTTAATGGATTTTAATGTAGATGTTTCCATGCGTGCTAGGACTGACAACTATAGGGTGAGGGGAATCACGTTTCTCTTTAATTTTCCCAAGTGTCCCGTTGGAGCAACTCCTATTACAACTATGGTCTATCAAGACCTTAAAACACTACTGGTAGTATTTCTTCAAATGATTTGCGTTCCAGGGGTTGGAAAAAGGTTCCCCTTCTAGGTTTTCTAGTCTATATGTCCCAGGGACAACTTCATCGATGACCCTGTAGGGGCCGTGCCAATTAGGATGGAGTTTGTTGGGCTTTTACCAAGTCTTCTTGAGAACCAAGTCTCCTACTGCGATAGGTCTCTGTTTCACCCTCTGATTGTAAAACCTTGCGGTCCTCTGCTGGTAGGAAGCCTGCCTTATCTCAGCATCCTCCCTTCTTTCCTCAATCAAGTCCAGGTCAAGTCTCCTCTCTTCCGTATTTCCCTGGGGGTCGTACATTTGGACCCTATGAGTGGGAAACTCGACTTCAGTGGGGATGACTGCTTCTGATCCATAAGCTAACATGAATGGGGTCTCCCCAGTAGAGGTCCTTACTGTCGTCCTGTACGCCCACAACACTGCATATAACTCCTCGACCCATCTTCCTTTTGCCTCCTCAAGCCTCTTCTTGATCCCATCTAGGATTGTCCTGTTCGTAACTTCGGTTTGCCCATTGGCCTGAGGTCGGCCTGGGGTGGAGAAAAATTGTTTGATACTTACCCTCTCACAGTACTTCTGCAGAGAGGCATTCTTGAACTGGGTCCCGTTATCCGAGATGAGGGTGTTGGGTAGACCATATCTGCATATCACATTCTTCCATATGAACTGGAAGGTCTTCTGCTCCGTGATCGTGACCATTGGTTCGGCCTCTACCCATTTTGAAAAGTAGTCAATTGCTACGATGAGGAACCGATAGTTATTGACTGCCCTCGGTAAGGGTCCTACCAGGTCAATCCCCCACACTGCAAACGGCCATGGGGATGTGATGGAGGTAAGGGGCTGATGAGGTTGGTGAGGGATGGTAGCAAATCTTTGGCATTTATCACACTTTTTAACATATGCGGCAGCATCTTTCCCCAAGGTCGGCCACCAGTAGCCTTGGGTGATCACCCTCTTTGCCAAGGATCTACCCCCAATGTGGCTTGAGCATGACCCTTCATGCACATCTTGCAAAATAGAAGGGACTTCTGAGGGATGCACGCATCTAAGTAAGGGGAGCAGAAACCCCTTTTTGTACAGCGTGTCTCCGATGACAGTGAACTTTGCAGCCCTGTATCTCAGCTTCTTCCTCTCTTGGCTTGCTTCTGGCATCTCTCCCCCTTTAATGTATCTAATCAGAGGATCCATCCATGAAGGTTCTTGAGAAACATTCATGCAAATGCCAAGTGTTCCCTCGACGTCTTCGATAGTTGGTCGAAGCAAGATTTCTACCGGGACTGTCCTCCTTATGTCTGTCCTAGTAGCTGAGGCCAACCTTGCAAGGGCGTCAGCACGGCCATTGTCGAGCCTAGGTATCCTCTTGAATTTCACTTCTTTAAAGTTTTTCAACAATGACCTCACCTTCTCAAGATACCTAGCCATCCTCTCGTCTTTGGCCTCATAGGCTCCTAGTATCTGATTCACCACCAGCCTTGAATCACTGTGAACCAAAATTTGGCCGACACTAAGAGATTTGGTCAAGGAAAGGCCAGCTATCAAGGCCTCATACTCAGCCTCATTGTTGGAGGCTTTGAAATTGAACCTCAGGGCGTACTCGATGTCTGTGCCGTCGGGTGCTGATACTATCAATCCAGCTCCGCTTCCGCTTTCGCAAGAGGACCCATCGACGAAGAGACTCCACACAGCATGTTCCTCCGAGAAATTTCCCTCGATGAGTGACCCTTGTCTAAAAAGGTATCTTCCCTCTTCATTTTCAGCCACCTTTCTTCTAGCGGTGCTTATCTCAGCCTTATCTGCAGGAGGGTCGGTGAGCCTACCTTGCCGGGTATCTGCCTGGCTTAGACCCTCACCCTCGGCCACGTCACTCTCCCACGTAAATTCAGCCACGAAATCTGCCAATGCCTACCCCTTAATGGCTGTCTTAGGCTGATACACAATATCGAACTCCCCCAGCTCTATAGCCCAGGTCATTAGCCTTCCTGATTTTTCAGGCTTGTGTAGGACCTGCCTAAGAGGAGAGTCAGTAAGGATGACCATAGTATGGGACTGGAAGTACGGTTTCATCTTCCTTGAGGCATAAATCAAGGCGTAGGCCAACTTTTCCATCCTCGGGTATCTTTGCTCTGCCCCCTTGAGTGCCTTGCTGTTAAAATATACAGGCTTCTGTATACCATCCTCGTCTCTCAAAATTGCTGCGCTGATGGCAGACTCTGAGACGGCGAGGTACACGTAAAGTCGTTCACCCTGCACGGGTCGTGACAGCAGCAAGGGAGACCCTAAGTATGATTTTAGCTCCTTGAAAGCCTCATCACACTCTTCACTCCATTCAAAGGCCTTCCTGAGGATCTTGAAGAATGGTAGACACCTGTCTGTAGCCCTTGACACAAATCTGTTCAAGGCAGCCACTCTCCCTGTGAGCCTCTGAACGTCTTTAATGGACTTGGGGGTCTTCATCTCAATAAGGGCCTTTATCTTTTCAGGATTGGCCTCGATGCCTCTTTGATTGACAATGAACCCCAAGAATTTCCCCTCTCCGACCCCGAAGAGACACTTGGTCGGATTAAGCTTCATCTGGTACTTGTCCATCATATTAAAGGTCCTCTCCAGGTCTGCCACATGATCCTCTGCTTTCAAGCTCTTGGTCAGCATGTCATCCACGTAGACCTCCATAGACTTCCCAATTTGGTCTTCGAACATTTTATTTACGAGGCGCTGGTACGTTGCCCCCGCGTTTTTTAGACCGAAGGGCATGACCCTATAGCAGTATGTACCCTTGTCAGTGATGAAGGCAGTCCTCTCCGAGTCTTCAGGGTTCATGAAGATCTGGTTGTACCCTGAGTAGGCATCCATAAAACTCATGAGCTCGTGGCCTGCAGTAGCGTCTACCATCTGGTCAATGCGGGGGAGAGGGAAGCTGTCTTTGGGGCAGTGCTTGTTGAGGTCTGTGAAGTCCACACACATCCGCCACTTCCCATTGGCCTTTGGGACAATGACTGCGTTGGACAGCCACTCAGGGTAGATGACCTCTCTGATAAATTCAGCATCCTCTAGCTTTTTTACCTCATCCCTGATGACCTCGTACTTCTCTCTAGAGTAAATCCTCCTCTTCTGCTTCACCGGCTTCACTCCCTCTACCACATTGATCTTGTGGCACATGACTTCAGGGTCAATCCCTGGCATATCTACATGACTCCAGGCGAAGACGCTTCGCCTTCTTCTCAATAGTTTAATGAGGTCCTCCTTGATACTGGGCTTCAGAGACTTGCCAACTTGGACGGTTTTTCCCGGGTCATCCTCATCGAGGATGATGGGTTCTACCTCCTCAGCAGCCTCTCCTTTTTTGAGCTTCGTCTCGTCCCTGGGGTCTAGGGTATCAATGTTGTAAGTGGCTGTAGCCCTCTTGTGTGCTTCCCTTTCTTCAGCGGAGTTGTAGTAGCGCTCTCTCGCTGTCGTCTGGTCTCCCTGAACCTCCCCCACCCCGTATGGGGTAGGGAATTTAATCATCTGGTGGACCGTAGACGGCACGGCCTCGAACCCTTTGAGGGCCACCCGCCCCAATATGATATTATAGGCTGAAAACACATGCTCATCCATCACAAAGAAATTGACCTTCCTTGTGAGCCATCTCGGCCATTCGTCCCCCATCCTAACGTCGGCCTCATACACTCCAAGGGGGTGAACTTTTTCCCCACTGAATCCAATCAACGGATGATGGTACGGGACGAGTCTAGCACGGCTGAGACCTAAGGCCTTGAAGCATGGCCAAAACATTACATCTGCAGATGAGCCCCCATCTACCAGGATCCTCGGCACCTCACACCCATGCACCCTGGTCGTGATGACGAGTGGGTCATCATGCGGGGCTAAGAGGCCTTTGAAGTTCATTCGTGAGAACCCTACTATCAGTGTGTCCATGTCCACCTTCTTCCTCTTTTCTGGCTTGGCCTCCAGAGATGTCGAGAGGACAGTCTTCGTCACTGCCCTGGCTTCTGCCACGTGGGCCTTCCTATCTGCGACTTCCGACCCTCCTCCTGCCAGACCCCCAGAGATCATTCCCACCCCGAGCGAGATCATATTAAGCCTCTTGACGGGGCCCTGATCGTCTCTCGGCGGGAGGTCAGGGTCGTCCTCATCATCAGAAGGGTCGTCCCCTCTTTTTTGAGGACCCTCTCTACATGCATCGACTCGCTTCTTTCTGGGGTCGTCCCCTCGGCCCCTCTTGAAGGCGCCTCTGTCGACGTACTTTCTGAGCTTCCCTTCTTTCAGCATCTTCTCAATCTCATCTTTCGGAGCAAAGCATTTGTCTGTCACGTGACCGTGGTCTTGATGAAATTCACACCACAGGTTTTTATTTCTCTTGCCAGGTGCTGCCCTTAGCTTCTCAGGCCACTTCAAGGATCGGTCACTCTTTATCTCATTGAGAATTTGCTCACAGCTGACCGTCAGAGGGGTGTAACCAGCGAACTTGTCGTCCGTGGACCTCTTCTTCCCCTCTTTGTTCTTCTTAGGGTACTTACCCCCACCAGTACCTCCCTTCTCGTCTTCATATTTTGCGGCCATCGCCTCTTCGGCGTTCATCACCTTTCCTGCTGTCGACAGCAATTCAGCCATCGTCCTAGGAGGGTCTTCAGCAAGCTTCCATAACAGCTTCCCCTTTTGGAGTCCTCCAATCAGGGCTGTCATAGCTATGCTTTCCTCGTAGTCTTCTACCTCCAGCTTCTCTTTATTGAATCTGGCTATGTAGTCCCTCAGACTCTCATTCTTCCCCTGCTTGACATAGAGAAGGTGGGTGGTCTTCTTCTGTGGCCTTACTCCAAAGTAAAAGTTATGGATGAACCGGTCTGCCAACTGCTTAAAGTTTTCAATGGAATTTTTTGGAAGAGACGTGTACCAAACGTGTGCAGCCCCTGTCAGGGTTCCGGAGAAGGCACGGCATCTCATCTCATCTGAGATAGAGTATATATCTGCTGTCGATTGATACATCTCAACATGGTGGACAGGGTTGGTGCTCCCATCGTATCTTGGGGTGACCACAGGTGGCTTGAACCTTGATGGCGTAGGGAAGTCGACTATCTTCGCCACAAAGGGTGAGCCTATGGTATATCCCTTCTGAAGGGGATCTCGTCTCTTCAATATATCACCTATTTTATCCTCTAGCCGCTGGATTGAGTCATTCCAGGGCCTCACAGGGTCGGCGCGACCGATGTTATCCCCAGCCGCCTCTTGAAGGTGGACGAAGGGTTCTGCTGCAGCAGGCCTGTGTCGGCTGTTCACTTCCCTTTGGCCGTCATCTCGCCCCTGGGGTCGGCCTTCTGTTGCCTCCTGCCTGGACCTCGCAGCACTTCTTGACCTGGACAACTTATCCCGCAGGTCATTTACTGGGCCTAGCCTCTCAAAGGCCGACCCTCTGCTCAAGCGATCAAAAGCAGAGCCTCTCGGGCGATCATCAGGGTTTGGTCTCACGCCCTTTCCTCTATTATCCTGGAGAGGTCGCACAGTGTTGTTGGAGACCTCATACGGTTCCCAGCATTCAATTGGGGCCTCCTCTCCCTCCAGATCGTCATACCTGTCTTCAGGGCAAGGGTTTCCTTGCCTCCCCAGGCGTAAACGCCTGGGGTCAGCAACATCCCTACGCCGCTGAGGGGGTGGCAGGTCTTTGCGTGGTGCCTGGGGTGGTCCCCTGGCCTCATGCTG
The DNA here is from genome assembly GCA_949130495.1 of Sambucus nigra. Classification (NCBI taxonomy): domain Eukaryota; kingdom Viridiplantae; phylum Streptophyta; class Magnoliopsida; order Dipsacales; family Adoxaceae; genus Sambucus; species Sambucus nigra. The sequence goes on from OX422209.1 coordinate 123,244,280, forward strand.
CCCTGGAGTTGCTGCCGGAGTAATCATCTCAGGTGAAACCCCTGGTGCTCTCAGTATGTTCTGGCTTAGAGCTGTGAACTGCTCCTGCATCATCCGTTGGCTTGCTGCTAGAGACTTTAGGGCTGCCGCCACATCAGCCATCTCAGACTGGGGTGGAGGCTGACTGGAACTGGGTCTTCCCCCCTCATCCGGCGGGGGAAGTGGTGGTGGTGGCATCTCAGGTGCCATGCATTTGAGCTAAAACAGCTGAAGTATGGTGAGCTTGGGAACCTTAATGGGTCTCTTTCAATGGTGAAACACCTCCTCTCAGGGGGAGTGTTGGTTCACCACCAGAGTGCCCAGTGTGGTCAAGCTGTACAAATGAAGAGATGTCTTCTCGTTCCCACAGACGGCGCCAAACTGATGATGCTGAGATTTCGCACCACCAGGTAAGTGGTAGTGAGCTCAAACAGTAGAAGCCATGGCAGCCATAGAGATGCAAGTATATAAGTATGTAAGTGTATAGAAGGGGATGAGTATAAGAGGAAATAAGACAATGATGTATAGTGGTTCAGCCAATTTGGCCTACATCCACTGTGAGTGTGTGATCCACTAAGTATGGGCACTAATGGCCTTGGACACAACGCACATAACCCTCTCTCTCTCTCAATCTCTACTGTGTATACAAGCAGAGTTTTAGCTAGGGCTACCGTTAATGGATTCATCCCCTGTAGGGTTGTAGATAACAAGTATATATAGGTCTTGGGGGGTGTAGTGTACCCCCCAAGTAAGCATGGTGCATGTGAATAATGATCTAGCCAATCCCCTGTTGACACCTGTAGATGCCAAATGATGACACAATATTCCCTCACGTGAGGGTGTGATTCTGTTATAACGGTCTGCCACGTGTCATATGAGCCTGACGCGCACTGTTCCACGCATCTCCCATACCACGCGCCGTCATGATATCACCCTCGGCCTATGAGCCGAGGCCGAGGGCAAAGTTTCTTCTGGTAGTGAGCCTGGCTTAATTCTGGCCTCGTACTGTCGTACCCTCGTAGTGTCGTCCGGAGCCTGGTGGAGGGTCGGCCTCTCGTAGTGTCGTCCGGATCCTGGTGGAGGGTCGACCCCTCGTAGTGTCGTCTGGAGCCTGGGGAAGGGTCGGCCCCTCGTAGGGTTGTCTGGGCCTGGTGGAGGCCAGCTGGAGCCTGGTGAAGGGTCGGCCCCTCGTAGGGTCGTCCGTTTTGGAGATAATCTTCAGCCAGGCCAAGGATATAAACGGGTATATCATTAGGCATATCAGATAAGCTTTAAAAATAAATGCTTTCAAATTCATGTCGTTGTCGATAATGATAGTTCTCGATGCCCCAAAACGTGTTATGATGCTCTTTCAGAAGAATCTTGTCATATCGGTGTCATGAATATTTGCTAGTGGTTCTGCCTCTACCCACTTGGCGAAGTAGTTTGTGCCGACCAATAGATAATTGAGATTCCCAGGTGCATTAGGTAGTGCTCCCACAATATCCAATCCCCATTGTGAAAATGGCCAAGGACTGGTCAAGGATTTGAAGTCATTAGTTGGCTCTATTGAACCATATAATAGAATTTTTGGCATTTTTCACATCTCTGAACATAGATACTTGCATTCCTTTGCATGTGAGGTCACCAGTAGCCTTTTTTTATCGCTAGAAAAGCCAATGACCTACCTTATGCGTGACTCCCATAAATACCATCGTGAATCTTGTTGAGTACTTGCTCGGTGTCTGGTGGGTGGACGCACTGGAGGTAAGGGCCTGTGAAGTATCTTTTGTATAGCTTCCCACCTAAATCAAGGTTAAATGGGTTTCTTTGACTTTCTTATCATGCGGTAGTGTGTCCCTTTATAAATAGGCAATAATGGGATCGATCCAACTTGGAGCTCTTTTCGTGAGGAGGATCTACTCGACGACCACCGTCTAGTCAATACTAGGCTAGGTGAGGAACTCTACCTGAATAGTCCTTTTGAGATCAGAATCCACTATTAAGCTTAGGGCAACTAAGGCATTGGCGTGACTATTGTGCTCTCACGGGAATTGCTAAATGCAAACTTCCTCAAATCCTGACATAAGGTCTCGTACCACGGCAAGGTACGCTGTCATCCTATTATCTTTTATGTTGAAATCTCTACTCACTTACTTGGAGACCAGTTTGGAATATCTGAGCACATTGAGGAGATTTCCCCCCATCAGTTGGGCTTTATACAGGCCATCTATCAGTGCTTCATATTCGTCTTTATTGTTTGAGGCTTCAAATCCCAACCTAATTCCTTACTCGATGAAAACATCTTCTGGTGTGATGAGGACAATTCCTACTCCTGCCCTTAGAATTGGAGGTTCCATCAATGTATAGGGTCCAGCTGAACTTTGCTTTCTTATTTATTGATTGTTCCATTACATGTTGGTCATCGAGGTTATCCCCCATGAATTCTACAATGAAATCAACCAATGTTTTTCCCTTAACCGCTACATGGCTAAAAGTGAATATCAAACCTTTCGAGCTTGACCGACCAATTTGAGAGTCATCCAGAGAGGTCAACTTTTTGTATAAAAACTTTAAAGGCAATGAAGTGATCACTATTATTAAGTGTGCTTCAAAGTAATGTTTCAGTTTCCTAGAGGTAACTACTAATGCGTTGGCTAGTTTTTTCAAGGGAAAGTAACATTGCTTTATATCCATTAGCGTCTTGCTGGTGTAGTAGACAGGTTATTATCCACCTTTTTTCTCACATATCAGAGCCGAGCTAACATCGTGGTCTGCTATTATGAGATAGAAGTATAGGGGATCTTCATTGTTGGGGATCACTAGAAAGGGAGGTTTGCTGAGGTAGGACTAGATCTCCTCCAAAGCTCTTGAGCAGTCGTCATTCCATATGAGGCCCTTATCCCTCTTTAGTAGCTGAAAGAATGGTCGGCAGTATTCTGAAGACTTGAAGATGAAGCGATTGAGCGCTGTAAGTATCCCGGTAAACTTCTAAATATCCTGCGACGTCCTTAGGGACTGGACTTTATTGATTGCATCAATATGATCTGGATTAGCCTCAATATCTCTTTTGCGGACTTGATAACCTAAAAATTTTATCGACTTGACACCAAATGAATACTTTCTTGCATTAAGTTTCATTCGTTACTTCCTCAGGATTTCAAAAGTTTTGGCTAAGTTCGTGAGGTGGTCATTTTTATTTTTGCTCTTGAACAACATGTCATTGATGTATACCTCCATGGTATCCCCCATCTATTGTTTCAACATCTTCATGAAAAACCTCTGATAAGTTGTCGCTATATTTTTTAAGCCAAGCCACAAGATCTTATAATAGTATAGGCCGAATGGGGTTATGAATGATGTTTTGACTTGGTCGGGGGCGAACAACGAAATTTGATGGTACCCTGAATAGGCTTCCAAAAAACTCATCCTCTTGCGAGCTGCTGTGGCATCAACCAACTGATCAATCTTAGGCACCATTTGGGGAACTGAACCTCCCTAATAAATCCTACATCCAGAAGCTTCCCAACTTCATTGTCCATCGCTTTAGACTTTTAAGGGGCTATTCAACGTGCCTTCTGAGTAATCGATTTGAAGTTCAGGTCAACTTGCAGATGATGGCAGGCTACATCGGGATCAATTCTAGGCAAATCATATATCTCTTATGCAAAAATATACAGATTGCTTCTTAGGAAGGCAATCAACTCTTTCTTTTCATAATCGGTGAGTGTAGTCCCGATCATAAACTCCCCCTAGGCTTTTAATGAACCTGTTAGCATGATGGATCCTAATATCCTCCACCCCTGGTCGGTCGTACAGTAGTTGCTATTTAAAGGGTGTAGCCTCATCTCGGGCTTCCTCTCGAGCGTCCTTTGCTTCCTTCTTCTACTCCTTTAGAGGGCTAATGGTTGTGATGAAGCACTTCCTTACACTGGCTTGGTTGCCACGAATCTCTACTACATCCTGATCAGTGACATACTTCAATTTCTGGTGGTAAGTGGATGGTACGGCGACGTGCAACCAGGCTCTGCGTAGAATGGCATGATATGGAGATTCTATGTTCACCACGAAGAATTCAATTAACTTTAAAATATTTACTTCTCTAAATGACAAAACTATATTTCCCAATCTCATCATAACTTTCCTTGTAAAGCCGACCAATGGAACTGTGGCCTTTTTGAGGTCGGTTAAGTTGAGCTTTAACTTGTGAAACAACCGTAGGTACATTACCTTTGATGAGGTTCCTCGGTTTACCAGCAATTTATCGGTGTCCTAGTTCTTGATTCTGAGAGTAATCACGAGCGCATCATGGTGAGGAGTCCTCATCCAAATTATATTTTCCTCTATGATGACGATGTGTTTGGTGTAGTCGGACTCCTCTGGTCGCCGGCTCTTGCCATCTTGGATTTTTATAGGTTTAATCTGGAATGCCTTCATGACGGTAGTAACCTTATGTAATTCCATTCGAACATCATTCCCTTAGATCTGCTTCTGGTCAGACATTCCATGAATCATTGCGAACTCCTATCCCATGACGTCATCAAGGACATTATCCGGTTAATGGTCTCTGTTGGATGCGGCCTCATCAAATTTCTCCTCTATGTATTTGTTTAAGTGTCTAGCCTTAGCCAGCTCTTCCAAATGCGACTTCAGTGCTTTGTAATTCTCTGTCCTATGGTTGTCCTCCTTATGGAATGCCTCAGCACGTTATTCCTTTTCATCGGGTCACCACCCATATTCTTGGGCCATTTGATGAATGACTGATACTTGATCTTACTCAAGATCTCATATATTGGTTCTTTGAAGACTATGTTAACAACCTAGAATGCCTTTGAAGGATAGGCCTTGCTCCCATTCTTAGACCCATTTTCCCCCCGTTCTTGTTCCCTTTCTTTGGAGTGTCATTATTGTCTCCTCTTTTACTTACTTTTGCTCAACCGTTGCCCCATAGGGTAGAGTGAATCATGTCCTCAACCTTGGTGTATTTTTTAATACGCGCCATGAGGTCATTGATGGTGTTATCCTCTTTTTTTATAGGGACTGGTGCGACAGAGATGTGGTCGGTAGACCAATCTTGAAGAACGCAACAAAAACCTACTTTGAGCAGTCCTCCACTTCATTGAAGACCTCCCAGTACCTCTTATCATAATCACAAAGGCTCTCTTATATCTTTTTCTTCATCGTGAGTAGTGAGTCCATCCTCTTGGGGTGGGAACTATTGGTTATAAAGCGAGGAGTGAAAGCCTCTACTAGAGCCTTGAAGCTCTTGACCGGCCTATGGGGGCACCTTATTGAACCACTTTTGTTCTATGTCATGTAGGCTAGAAAGGAAGATTTGACACATCAAGGTATCATTGTTGCTCCATAGTGTCGTTGCCTGCTTGTACTGCCGAACATGGTCTATGGGATCCGTCTTTCCATCATAGATCTTGAATCCGGGAATAATGAACTTCTTTGGGGGTTCCTCTTATTCAATCGCCCTTGAAAAAGGGGATTTCATATGGGTGTTAAGAGCTCTTCTGGCTAGCTCCTTAGTAGAACTGGCCTTTCGACAGGATGGATGCCAGTTCATCTCTATATGGAAAAAAATTCTGATGTCCTCATCGTGACGAGCATTACTTTTTTGGAGCCTATCTGATCGGCCACACTTGGATCATCACGCGCTGACCTATCGCGTTCAGATCTATCTTGGTCACACCTAGAGATCCTTCCTTGGTTTCGAGTATTGCTCTCCTGAGGACTAGGATACCTATCACGACGCTTCCTGGCATCTGAGTTGGGCTGGACAGTCCACTATGTATGTTGGGCTAGTCAGCTTCACTATTGGGCTTGAATAAATAATCCCCGATAATTGCCCCTAAAATCTTTAGGCTAAAATGTTGGGCCAATATATTTTAAGTGAGCTCTAGTCCCAAGGCCCAAAACTGTTCCAAAACCGGCATGACATATTTGTAAATCTTTAAGAGTTATTGAGTGTACGCTCGTCTGAGAAGAATTATCATGGCAAACTTGTAATATTCCTGAACTACCGAGGGTACGCTTATCTGATTAGAGATTTTAAGCTCCAAAATCCTCTTAGGGACATATTCCTCATCATTTGAACGAGATTCAAACACAGTTCAAGTTCAAGCAACCGTCAATTTGGTGTTCCAAGCATTTCTTCTGTGCGACCTCTAATTATGAGTCTTCCTTATTACTCTTTATACTTCCAGGGTTTCCTTATATGTTTTTCTGATCTGCTTCTTTAAATCACTATTTTCATTAGTCTTCTTCGTTGATTAAAGTCTTTTCCTCCATAGATCTCCTTGATAACAAAACCATTATATAGTTTTGAAAATGCTACAAAATTCCAAAGTTGGTGGAAATCGACTGTGTCTCTATGCCCAAAAAGGTCCAGGGCATAGAAGATGGACATTGGATCCACACTCTTCTCATTACACAAGGGGTTCAACTTTTTCCCCAAGCCCTCTTTTCTGAGAATTTTCAGGTATTTTGATGTTGTTCCTGCCCAATGTGCCCCAAATGTCTGGAAAATATTGAATGGGGTTCATAGAATCAACAAATTGTATAGGACTAACTTAGGGCTGCTTGAAATATACTATTGCTATGTCTGGTTGTGCACCAATGATGGTGTTCTGTACCTAAAGTCCAGGAAAGCTGAGAGGGTTTTGGTTGTGAATCTACTTGACTCCCATAATGTTTACTGGGAACAAGGTTTTCTTTCCAGAAATTGGTAACATCCTCCCCTACCTTAGAGCGTGAAGTAACGAGGTCCATGGATCCCTGACTGGGGGTAGGATCTAATTACTCGTTGTTTCTTTTTCTTCTGTTTGCTTACTGGTTGCATTCTTTCCTGTCTTTTGATTCAAGTTTGCTTCCTCTGTTTTGCAGCTCGTGATAAGAACAAAGAACCTGCCCTTCGCAAGCTAAGAGTTGCTGATCCTCTCAAGGCTTTTTCCTGAAGGTGAGCAACCTTGTTCTGTAGCTTACTTGCTGGAGCACAAAAACATCATGACGAGTTTCATTGCTTGGCGGGTTGATAAAATCCATGCCTTGGAACTTCCTAAAGTAGATTTCAATGGTACAATTGAATTAGAGGAAGAGGTGGAGGAAGAAGATGAAGATTTATAAAGGGGGTTTGAATATACTCCTGAGATTAGCGATAATCCCCCCATTTATAATAGTGTTGGGTGTGGCAGTTCAGCGTGGCAGTTTAACTTGGTAACTCAGCGAGGCATCTCATCGTAGCAGCTCAGCGTGGTAGCCCAGAGGGACCTTCCAACAAAGTAACTAACCGAGAGAGCTCGTCCTTTAGTCCTATTGATTAATTTAGTCTTGTTGTATCTTTTGTTTATATCAACTATGAGCTATAACGACTGTAAAGATGTAATGAGTATAATGATTTTGTGTGAGGTCAAATGGTACTCGTGAGAGACCGGGCTTGACAGGGCCTGGGAGATCTTTCATGCTCTATCGAACGACCTCGTCGTGGGAACTTCGGAGGGACTTAGTTTGGAGGAATGAGAAGTGAGGCACCATTGGGGATTTTCCTGACCATCTTAGATACACCTGGTAAAACACCAAAAGGATCCTGATCGTGGAACCTCGGGGGGAGCAGCCTTGAGTTCCATCGGGCATTGAGTTATGAGCCAAATAACCCTCTACTTAATGTCACATCCACTTAATGTGATGCCCCTAACCAGCTAAGAAATGTCAGATCTGCACTTGAGTAAACCACCGTGGTATTTGGGGCTGTCAGACAGTTGGTGAGCCACCTCTGTGATGACATCCCCCTGACACACAATGGTTAGGCAAAAGTCATGTCTTGGCATTTAATGTTTATGACGTGGAGATAATTAGTATATCAGATATTTTAATGTTTGTGACACGAAGTATGAGGGATGTCTTGCACAGGCATTAATGACTGAGTTCCCTCGGGGGTAGTGTGGGGGGACTATTTAAGGACCCCAACCACCTCTGGGGAGGGATCATGTTCTTGTTGAGAATTCAGAAGTTATTACTAGAGAGATTTATTACGAACCAGAGAGTTTACTCACCCACCATTGTCATTTATTATGAAGCTTCAATATTTGACAAAGATCATTGAGGGTAGTTAGGGTGTTTGGCTTCCTACCAATCTGTATCTAGGGTGCTCATCTTCTCTCTCCCTCTAAGCAAAGTTGCTTCTAAGTTCATTATTACCTTCTGAGTTATACACGAGAGATTTGTGAGTTCAAACTGAGTCTATCTTCACTGATTTGTGTTTGTATGTCCCATGGTTAATCAATAGTGATGTTGTTTAACTTATCATTACTGTACTCAAAAGGAGTTACGCCTCCATCTGATCTAAACTACCCCCTTACAAGAAGAAGAAGCAGAAGAGGGAATTAGGTCACGCGGGCATTGGGTCCCACCAATCGTTAAGTAGGTTCTTATAATATAGAGACGTAATAAATTAATTAGTAGTTGAATTTTAATATAAAGCAACACATATTGGTTAATTAGTAATTTTAATTAAATAATTAACTCATTGAATATGTTAATTTTTCGGTAGGTTCGTAGGACGTTTAGAATGTTCGGATTGAGTTAAAAATAGTGGAAAATGGTCCATTGGGTTAGAATATACGTTAGAACAAGTTTTAGATTATTTTGGGCTTGTTTTGGACCTTTTAAGTTGAGGCTAATTTACACTGGAGAAACCGTAATTGCCATGGAGGAGAAGATGGAACCCTAGCTCTTGTGATTTGGGGATTTAGAGGGTTAATTCATACGATCATCTTGAGGAAAGTTTACTTTATTTAAAAATAATCTTAGATTTATGTTCAAGTTATAATCTTGTGTTGAAATTTGTAAATATGATTAGATAATCTAATTTAGTTAATAATCATACTTAATTTTGTCAGTATGTTTAATTAAATTAAGAACCACAGTTAATTGTTGATGAATGCATGAAATTGGTTACTTAAATTGTACAAATTGATATATGAAACCCTATAATATGTTATTATAAAAATTATATCTGAATTATACATGTTTTAATCTTCAATATCCCTAAGTTAATTGTATATATTGATTTGAAAACGTAGGTTAGTGCAACACTTTTGATTGAAGAAGATGTTGTTAAGGTAAATTTAATAATGTATTAAAATGAACCCATAATCTTGTTATAACAACTCTACATATTATAGAATCTTGTTAGGAACTTAAATTCATATCATATATATTTGGGGGACAAGTTTTGTTGTTGAAATAGAGTCTCTAGGTTAGATAGAAAAGGGTTTATAATCGTCGTTGATAACTTTGGGACGAGGCTCATCACACTGGGCCAGATCGATCTGACCCTACCTAGGAATTTTACCTAAGCCTTATTACCCCAATCATACGTGGTGAGGCACCCGCCCCCCAAGTTTGGGACAATGGGGCTTGATCCTGATGTATAGATATGGGTATGGGGCTATACGTTTGGTGTGATGTCATAGTGATTTCTATTGATTTTGTTTTGAGGCTATATGGTTAGGACGTCATATAGCTATAACTCACTACACCAAAACTGGCGATTGGTCACGGCCAAAATCCCTGACCAAAACTATGGGTCGCGAACTTGGTCCGTGACCATTTCGGGTGTGACCATTTTCGTGGGTCGCGGCCCAAGTCCGTGACCAAAAAATGGTCACGGCCAAGAGGGGTCACGTCAGGTGGTCGCGGACTTTGATCGTGACCCATGCCGTGACGGGTCGCGGCCCTCATCCGTGACCCACAACCGTGACAAATTGGTCGCGACCAAAGTTCGTGACCCACGTCCGTGACAAAAATAAAAATAAAAAAATTGGTCGCAACCCTCATTCGTGACCCAGAACCGTGACAAATTGGTCGCGGCCAAAGTCCGCGACCCACGTCCGTGACAAAAAAAAAATAAAAAAAAATTGGTCGCGGCCCTCATCTGTGACCCACAACCGTGTCAAATTGGTCGCGGCCAAAGTCCGCGACCCACGTCCGTGACAAAAAAAATTGGTCGCGGCCCTAGTCCGCGACCCATAACCGTGACAAAAAAATAAAAAAAATGGTCGCGGACTTTGACCGCGACCATTTTTAAGCGCGACAAAAAAAATAAAAATGGTCATGGACAAAGTCCATGACCATATTTATCTATAATTTAAAAAAAATGTATTTTTTTTCTCCAATCCTAAAATTGAGGTCCTGTGAGTGCACCGTCGGTTGCTACGAGGTGTTACAAATATTTATTATAGGCAAAACCATAAAAAAATCACAAATTGAGAATTGAGAATGTTGTTAATAAACAAATATATATACAAACTTAAAAATATTACACGTCTTAATAATTCACAGACCAAAAAAAAAATGGGACAGAGTTTCCTCTATTTTCTTAACATTCCAAACCCTGTAAATGAAAAACCTACTTATTATAAAGCCCGCACTGCTATAAAATTCAACAATCAAATTATAAAAGCCCGCACGGCTAAAAAACTAAACAATAAAAGCCTGCACGGCTATAACACATAAAAAACATTATCCTGAATGTCCACAACATATAAACAATCTTCATGTTGTAAACCATTGCTTCCTTCATTTGTTCCACGTGCAAAAATCCTACAAATGATAGGATACAAAAAATAAAAATATCAGTAACCAAGTAGTAATACAAAAAATTTAATCAACCTGAAAAATTGCATATATGAGTTCAAATTATCAACATATCAATGTTTTTAAGCGAAAGTCTAGAAATATACAAATTATCGTCGTATTCTTAAAACGAAAGTCCCGCGGCTGCGTGGTCAGTTCCTACGAGTTACATTGGTCCCATGGGAGGTGTTGGTGCCACCCACGGGGCCATTCGGGGGTTGTTTCGAATTTTCACCCTCTAACGCCATGTTTTTAAGCCTAAGTCTAAAAATATGCAAATTACCGTCATAGTCTCAAACCGGGACTTCCGCGGCTGCGTGATCAGTTCCTACGAGTTACATTGGTCCCGTGGGAGGTGTTGGTGCCACCCACGGGACCTTTCGGGGTCTGTTTCGAGGTTTCACCCTCTAACGCCATGTTTTGCCTAAGTCTAGAAATATGCAAATTACCGTCGTATTCTCAAACCGGGAGACCCGCGGCTGCAGGGTCAGTTCCTACGAGTTACATTGGTCTCGTGGGAGGCATTGGTGCCATCCACGGGATCGTTCGGGAGCTGTTTCGAGTTTTCACCCTCTAACGCCATGTTTTTAAGCCTAAGTCTAGAAATATACAAATTACCGTCGTACTCTCAAACCGGAACTCCCGCGGCTGCGCGGTCAGTTCCTACGAGAAAACATGGAAGGATAAAATAAAATGAAAATACCGTGAGTTCAATATGTATACGAGTGTCGATGCGATGCTGATAATAAAGATCAATACAATCGACGTCAAGTCTCTTTAAGCTGGCCTCGCAGGCTTGTCTTACATTGTCAGGATCACCGCATATCTCCATCCCACCATCCCCAAACTTGCAACCAAATTTGGTAGCCAACTGAACTTTTTGTCTAATCCCTTCCTTTTTCAAAGCCTTTCCAATGAGGATCTCGTTAGTGTGTGGGCCATACACATCGAAGGTATCAAGAAAGGTAACTCCGGAGTTGACAGCGTGGTGGATAAGGGCAATTATGTCCTCATCTGGTTTGCGAGTCCCATAAAATGCGGACATACCCATACACCCAAGTCCCTGGGTTGATACCTCCAAACCTTGAGAACCCAATTTCATCATTTTTGCCATTCTCTCTCTCTTAATCTGTGTTTCTTTCTTGCTAACTTTGAATGATTGTGTATATGTTCCTTCCTCTACACAGAGAAGAGAACCTCCTTTTATACACAGCAGTGGACTGAAGCTGTGGGAAAAATAACGAAAAAGGAAGGTTCAATCTACACATTAATCAGACCGACCAAAAACCCACCTAACCTCCATACAGGGCCATACCTGCTACCAGCGTTTGGGGAAGAAATAAACCAGATGAGCGGGGAAATGAAAATTTTTAGGCGCTTTGTTTTGTTTTAGGTTTAACAATGGTCACGGCCTAGAGCCGTGACCCACCCACCGCGACCCATTAATGAAGCTAAGTGGGATGTGTACTGCCTATTGGTCACGGCCCACAGCCGTGACCCATACTAAGAAATGGTCACGGCCCATAGCCGTGACCCTCAATCTGTGATGCGCGACCCTTTTTATCAACACTATTGCTTGAATGAGGGATGGTCATGGCCCATAGCCGTGACCCACACCCAAAAATGGTCACGGCCCTAAACCGTGACCCTCAATGTGTGTAATTTCTTCTTTTTCATGCCATGGGTCACGGACGTGGGCCGTGACCCATCCGCGACCAAGCTTGGAGGGAATTTTGGCGCGAGTTTGGCGCCAAGATGGTCACGACCTAGTCACGGCCCAAGTCCGCGACCATTGTGGTCGCGGACTTGGGCTGTGACCACTTCCAGAACATAGATAATTTAGTGTGATAATAAATATGGTCACGCCAAATATTGAGAGGGTCACGGCCCAAGTCCGTGGCCAGCTGGTCGCGAACTTGGGCCGTGACCCACTGGGCGTGACCATTCGCACGATTTGGTGTAGTGACTAGTAATAACATGAGTTAGGACTTTGTACCTTCAACTCAAGTAGCATATGGCCCTATATGATTGGATGTGAGTTTTGAATACTTACGTAGATTATGGATTGCGTGATTTTCCATTAGCTTACACATTGTCTTCATTATACTAGAGACATATATATGGAATATAACTCGGGATTGTTAACGTAAAGAATAATTAATTAAAAGATGAAATTAGAGTATATGGATATCTTTTAGGATTGGAATTGAGATTGGGATTATTATATCATCTTATAAGCTGTTTGGGTTGGGATAACTTTAATTAACTTAATATCCGAGGAATATATGCATTGTTTTCTAAAAATGTTTTATCAAATTAAATCAAACTGTCAAAGTTATACACAATAGTTAAAGTATAAAAAATAGAGTAAAAAAGAGAACATACAAGATTTAGAGTGGTTTGGCCATGGAAATGGGCCTATGTCCACTTTAGAGCTTGATTCTCATTATATACATGTAGCAGTATAAGTTTGGGGGCCTTAGAGGCGTACAAGAGGAGAGAAGTAGGATTAAATCATAACATATTATTTTTTTGTAAAAGAGGTTGTGGACTTGTAGTATAGACTGGAGAGAGGTTGCGGATATGAGTGGCTCAAGTGACCAGAGTATGCTCTCAATTGGAGAAAGATGTTGGAGAGAATTTGGCAGGCCTTCACTTCCTCAATGTTATGATCTAATGAGGAGGTGAGGACCTCTAGTTACAATGGTTGATTTGAGTATAACTTGCATCGTTCACGTGACTTGTGAATAAGTGTGGATAAGATGGAATCTTTCTAAAAGGCGGACAATTGGAATGTTACTGATGACATGCCAGGGTCCGCGGCCTGGACATCTGGGGATGTGTTGAGGCTGAGGGGTTATGTCCTATTACAGGCATGATCGTGAACCTTTAATGTAGACGTCCATAGAGTCCACAGATTGTCTATGCATCAGGTTATGGTCTTCATGTATGTATGATGGGGAAAGAGAGTGAGCTCTGCGATCGAGTCATGGCCTTCTGTATAGGTTGTGGCCCTTAGTCAATACTTGGGCATATCCTCATTGTGCTTATGTGGTATGCAATGCCACGTGCCGTATGTCTTGCGGTGGACATATTTTGGGTATAACATCAGCCCCCAAGCCTAAGTGCCAAAAGGTAGGTGATTTGGTGATAGGGAGTTTTTTTTATGTGGAGCGCTGTCTTGGAGTAGCGACCACGCTTGAGGTGGTTGAAGTTGACATTGTTGATTCTCAGATCTTGTGAGTGATGCGGCCAACTCGCTTAGATCTTCTAAATTCTGACATTTTAACTTTTAGCGACCATTTATGTAAATGGGTTGAGGCTGTGGCCATATTAGCTTATTCTACACTTGAGAGCAAACAACATTGAGGCAATCTTCGATGACCAGAGACGATTTTCGACGACATTTAGGAAAATTCTCTAAAGATTTTTTCCCCTCTATTTGAGGTTTGTTTTCCTTTATCTTTTTAGCACTTTTGTCATATATTCATTTGCATTTGTAGTTGTAGTTGTGTTAATGAATTATAGATTAGCCCTTGGTTGGAATCATCGAAATGTAGATCTAGGGCCATTTGGGTTTATGTTCTTAAATGTCGATTGGGTTTTCTGTGCTTAGGTTGAACCCTGAATGGGTTTTGGGATTTTTCATAACTTTGAGTAAGTTGCAGATATACCCATATTAAAAATCATCCACGTTCTGAAATCATAATCTCGACTTGAATCAAATCGTAGTCATAAACTCTTGGACTGATTCTAATTTGCGAATTGGGTTTTTTAGTTTTGTTTGATTTTGACTATTTTGGGACAAAAAATTGGATTTGAGGGGCTTTGGATGGATTCTGGGTTTTGATTTTAGTAGTTGAGTAGATTTAGGTTAGTTTAGGGTTGAAACTAATTGAGTAAAATTTGTTTGGGCTCGATTTCGGTCACTTTTATATTGGTTTTGGGCTAAGAACACGAATTGCTATTTATGGTTGTTCTTGGCCAAAACCCTAGTTTCTTCCCCTTTGTATATTGAGATAGTATAAGTTGGACCACAGGTGTTTGTCTGTTCTGGCCACGACCCTTGTCTAATGGCTGTGGCGTTGTCCTTGATAGTTGTGGTTTTACACTTAGGAGTCCACGACTTTTAACTAATAGCCGCGGCCTTTGACTCCTTTACCAATATGTTGCACCAACACTAACCTGCTTTATGTATTTAATATAGTCCTTTAAAATTAGGTTGTATATGTTGCAAATTCATAGGAGTCTTCTTCGCCCTATTTTATACATGCTTTAGTATATTTTGTTTGATGCTGCGTACATTGATCATGAGGTCGTGGTATTTGAAACTTGTGCTTCCTATGTATTTTACTCATAACGGTTGTGACCCTTTCCTCTTCTTTTATAGGTTCCGCCATGTATTTTGATAAGCACCCAAAATTGTACATTTTATACTCCGAATAAACGTACTTTAGTTACTAATTCTCGACAATTTGGGTCTTATGTGCTTAAATGTTTATCTTGTAGGTCGAATGGACACTGCGGTATTCAAACGCGTATTTCAAAGCAATTGTGCAGATTATGGAGCTAATTACCTTTGTCCCGTGCCCTAGCCTACCCTACCCTAACCTAAACCATGTCCCGAGCCGTGTGTGTTTGATTTGTTCCCTTTTGTATTTTATTTTATATTTTTAATTTTTAGTTTGAATCGTTTTTATTTTTTTATTTCTTTTTATTTAATGATGTTTTATTTTGATTTTTATTAGTTTTTAGTTTTATTAGGATTAGTTTTTAGGAGTTTATTTTTAGTTTATTAGATTTTATATTTTTTAGGACTTTAGTTTTCATTTCTTTTGTTTTATTTTAGTTTTTATATAGCTTAGGATTTTATTTTATTTTTAAATTTTAATATTTTTATTTTTATTGTTTTTAGTTTGTTTTATTTTTAGTTAGATTTTATTTTTTTTAAGTTTTATTAATTTTAGTTGAGTCCTTATTGTTTTAGTTGGATACAAATTAAACGCACACATACATATACTCACCCACATTCCCATACACTACACTACACACAACACAATCCTAAGCCATACACACCATATTCCCTATACCTCCCCTCACACCCATCTAACATACACACCCATACATACGAACACCTCCTAAGCTCACCCATTCACTACACCCACCTTCCCATACTCCCTCAATACACCCAATCCTTCCCACCATCATCTTCTCCTACTCACCCAACATTTCTCTCTCCGCTCACCAAAACTCCATTAACACACCCAAACAAAAAAAACTCACATCTCTCTCTCTCCTCTCTCTTCCCCTATTAACAACCCTACCCCCACCCCAAACTCGTCGGCGTTATACCCATCATACCCCCACCACCGGCGACAACCAAACCGCCAGCACCTGCTGTCCTACCTGCACTCCTTAACCTCACTCCGACCGCTAAACCAGCTCACCTCCGGCGTCCCAAAACCGAACTCCAACTCTGAAGACTTCCCCTCTGACTCGCGGACACCATTCCAAACCGAAACCAAGCTCCGACCCACTCTCCACCTCAACCGGGACTCTCACCATTTCATCCAAACCTCTTTCCCATTCAAAACCCAACTCGTTTCCTATGCTCCTAACACAAGCCACGATTTCACCTCAGCAATAAACCAAAAGCCCACATGTTTAATAAAACCCACTTAAACCTTTACCCATTTTACCCCCCAACCACCACTTTTAACCATTTCCAAAAATAACCCTTAACTAAATCTGATTTCTTTTATTCCAATCCCCTCACCCACATGACCTCACACTCCTCTCACCATTTCCATGCACACTAAAACCCATTCCCAAAAATACCCCTTTATCTCCATAAGCCACTATAAAAAGAAGACCCCACTCCATAAAAAGAAGCTTTAGAATATCAATTTGTAGAGAGAATTCTAGAGAGAGATAGGTTAGATTTGAAAATAAATTAGGAAATTATTTTTGTAAATAGTTTTTATTTTTCTTTTTTAGAGATTATTGAGTGATAAATTGTGAGTAATTCATCTTTATGCATTGGAATACTTGTGAGTATTTGGAGGTATTCTTGATCAAGCATTTCGATGTTCCTCCTCCCACAGTGTTGCACATAAAACCATTAAAAATAAGTGGAAAGTGTAAGCTAAAGGGGTGCCCAACCTGCATATGCGTTGATTCTGACTCCATATAGTCTTCTAGCCACACGGACCCAATAGAAGCTGCGGATGGTAGCCACAGATTAAGGAAGATGCCTGTTTCATAAATAATCGAGTGCCAATTGAGTGGAGTGCCGCAACACCAACTCGAGAAGCTCATACATAAGAAGTAAGGAATGGTGAAGCCTGTTCATCCAGCCACGGTACTGAGATGACAAGGGATCCTGCAATACTCAATCATCCTTGTATAATGAACGAGGAATTATTGGTTCACTTGGCTTAGGTGTGTGAATTTCTTGAGGGAACAATTTATACACTGCCTTCCACGGACCAACGATCATGTTTTGCAGTACGATGGGGTCTCCTTCCCCTTACATGCCTTATTTATGGGACTACGAATTCCAGTACTAGTACTAGTTAGGAAATTTTTAAGGTGATGAATCTATCCCCCAATCCATGTTTATCCCAATGGGTGGAAGGCTATCCTGGCAACCTTGGCAATTTGGCAAAAAAAATTTGGAACAGATATAACTGTGGCTATCTCGAGGGGGTCCGAGGAGGGCTTCCCCCACTTTTTTCTCTGTAGTGTGAGCATGGGATTGTTCCCTTTCTCGAGGTGCTCGACCATCATCGATGTGGGGTAATATGTAGAGATAGAGTCGCCAACCTATTTTGCATAAAACAAGCAAAAGAAATTTTGCCGCCTCGGGAAAATGACATCAAGGACAATACCTATGCTTGGGAAAACAAGTAGTTCAAAGGCTTGGGAACTAAGTTATGGAATCAAAAGGTGTTAGGAACCCATCCCGCCCTTTGGGTCTCTCATGGGACTGTGTTAATCTTCTCCTGTTAAACTCCGTGAAATGTGTGCTCGTGTGCATAACATGGATGGAGAATGTAATCACTCAACCCATGTCATGGAAGAAGACGAAGTGAGTTAATCCTTAGGAGTGTTCCTAAAATAATAATTCAAAATATAATGTAAGTGTTTACCGATTCACAAGTTGTTATAGAAGAACGGATGTATACATTGGACAAGACACACGCATGCAAGCATATAAAATCTATTAAGAATGTATATAATAAAAACAAGGTAACAAATGAGGGAGGAATCGAGTCTAGGGATTTACCCAAGATGCCTACGTAGCCAATGGGGCATCAAAGCCCACGTAGTTTGAAAATAACGTATGGTGGGGTTTAACCAATAAATCCAAATGGGGGATTTCTCTTATATGTGTGTATAGAGATAAACATGCTTCAAGTGTCAGGATGTGTAGTGAGAATCCATCATTTGGAATTTATAGGTAAACCCTCTTTTTCCTGTTTTTGATTTTTTTTAATTAAAATAAAGTATGTGAAAATACTAATAATAAAGGTTTGAGATTAAGGTATGTGATGCAATAAAATAAAGCGCTAAAGTAGAAATAAAACAACTAATGCTAAAATAAGAGAATTTAAAGACAAGGGTGGAGAATTGGACCTCCTTGAAATGGATATTGATTGTAGATGATCTTATCTCACAATGAGGTGATGGTGATATGAGGAGATGGGGGGAATTTACTAAATGGAGTATGAAAAGGATGGAAGCAATGTTGGAAATGGGCATTTTTAATAGGAGAATAACTCGTAATTCGAGAGAATGTTTCTGAATTGCTGAGAGGGATGTTCAAGGGGTTACTTTAAAAGTGAGGTCATGGCCTCTATTTATAGTTCTAGGGGGGTGACGATTGACAGGGTCCTTGACCTGCCTATTGGCATGGAACCCTAAACACATTATCGATAGGCAGCGTCCTGGGGGTGCCATTCGGCAGTCTAAGATAGATTCTTAAAAAAAGGTCATAAAATGCGAACTGTAAGTCAGAATTGCACACAAAGTGGATAGTTGGAAAGGGTAATCAAATATATTTATGAATCCATTGATCCACTCCTAGTTTCAGAGTTGACTGAGGTCAAACGGGGCCTGAAAGCACCCGTTGGTCACTAGATTGGAAATTTTTGAAGGAAAATGAATCGTTCGTCTGAATCGTAAGGCCTATTCGTGCATAGGATGGACCATTGGTAAGGGTATTCAAAGCCCTTCAAGATTTCATTTAGCTTCATTCGGTTTGGAGAGTTGACCAAAGTCAAATGGGTCTCGAAAACTCCCAGTGACCCTTTAGAGTAAAATGGGTCGTTCGTCCGTACCATAAGGTTGATTCAAGCATGGGGTGGATCGTTGGAAATTTTATTCAGATCCCTTTGAAGATTCATTTAGTTCTTTCAAGATGGAGAGTTAATTGGGTTCAAATGAGGCCCGAAAGCACCCAGTGACCTCCAGATCAATTTTCGAGGTAAAATGGACCGTTTATCCGTACGGTAAGGCTTATTCGCGTATGGGGTGGACTCTTGAAAAGGTGGATTAGATACCTTCTAAGATTTATTGAACTTATGCTCAGGAGAGAAAGTTGATCGAAGTCAAATGGAGCCAAAGATCATCTAATAGCCTCCAGATCAGTTTTTGACAGTAAAATGGATTGTTCATTCGAATCGTAAGGTCGATTCGTGTATGGGACGAATCATTGGAAATGGGATTCATAGTCCTATGAATATTCATTGAGCTTTCACTCATACAAGGAAGTTGATCGGAGTCAAACAGGGCCTAAGAGACCCGGTGGCCTCTAGATTGGGTTTTGGAGTATACCCTAGGGTTTGCGATGAACGAGTGAGTGCTAGGGACCTAAGGAGGTGCTTAGCGGGTCCTAGGCTGGAGTGTCTATAGATAGCCCCTCGACGGACAAGATTGGAACATGTGAAGGCCGTCGAATGATAGACTTCACATCGACTTTAGGAAAAAGGATTTTAGGTCAACTTTATAGACCTAGAGGATGAGGTTGATTGATTAAGAGGTTCGAGGTCAGTTATGAGGACCTAAGTACATGAGGATGACCAATTCAGTGGGTCAAGAATGTGTTAAGATGGGTTCTAAGGGGCTAGGGTGACCAATTCAGCGAGTCGAGGTCAATTTTGTGGACCTAAAGTGATGTAAAGGTTGATCAATTCAGTGGGCTGAGGTCAATTCTGAGGACCTTGAGTTATAATGACTAATTCTGAGTGTTGAGGTCAGTTCTGAGGAACTGAAGTTGTGATAACCAATTATGAAGGCCAAATTCAATTCTGAGGACCTAAAGTTGTAGTGACCAATTCTGAGGGTCGAGGTCCATTATGAGGACCTAAATTTGTGACGACCAATTATCAGGGCTGAGGTCAATTCGAAGGACCTAAAGTTACAGTGACCAATTCTGAGGGACGAGGTCAATTATGAGGACCCTGAGTTGTGATGACTAATTTTGAGCACCTTGATCTGTAGCGCGGGGCATAACTCTCCTAGGGAAATTTAAATTATCTTAGGGATTCAGGTTCACTGGGGGTTTTAGTGAGGATTGGGTTGGGGGATGTTTAGTTTTTGGATTCTGTTGGGGGAATTTGTAAAAGACTTAGATGCGAGCGCATCATGGGTTCTGTTATGTAGTATACTGAGGATAAGAGTGTAAGATTAATCCCGTTAGGAATTTTAAGAGTTTGTAATGGACTTAGTGCTCCAAAAAGGATTTTACTTGGGAAAATAATGTTCCATATTTTTTTAGGGATTTTTGGGATTTTTCCAGAATTTTTTATGGATTTTTCTAGAATTTTCTGGTATTTTTGTTCAAAATTTGAAAGGGGTTGCCGATAGGTCGTCTTGGGTGGTGCCAATCGATAATGGCACGGAATCTTGGGCTTCTTTGGTAATAGGAAAAGGCAACTGCCGATTGGTGTGTGGGATGGGGACTGCTGATCGGCAGGCCCTTTAACCATTTATAAGAATGGGGAGATCCCTACCCATTTTTCACATCTTCAAGTGTTTGAATGCTCTAATTTCTCTATAAAAATGATTCCTAAGTCCTTTTTTCTTAAAGACTTTAAATGGCTGGTTCTTCAAGCGAGGGGTACAACAATGAGTGGCTAGCTATTAATGATCGGGGCGACCTAAAGTGGCAGTCTAGGGTGCCCCTTACATTGGGCAATGAAAATGCCTTTGATTTATTCAACCCTGTAGTTGATGAGCGTATCATGTTACGCGATCCTACATACCGTCGTTTGTCTAGGTGAAGAACCTAGTGGCTACATAAGTATGGTGGCCTTTGGTATTCCAATTTATATTTCTCATTGTTCTTTGTGTTAATAAAGGGGTTTCTTCTTTTTCTTTTGTAGACTAACATAGCTCCTTCTAGTATGCGATCTTGAAGGACAATGGGGCTGAAGGATGTTTAGGAGAAGCTCCCTACTCTGGTATGATGGATGGTTTCATATGCCAGTTTTATCCGTTTGGCACAGGCTTTGGTTGAGACACCACGTTCTACTGAGGTGTTGTGTGCTCTGGAGGAAAGGTGGTTGGACACTACCCACATTTTTCACCTTTGCTTCGGGGAGATGACTACTACTCCCATTGACGTTCAGCAGCTGATGGGGGTGGATTGGCAGGGTTTCTAGATAGTGGTGTATTTCACATCAAGGATGACACCTGAGGCGGTGAAACGATATTGAGGGACGTGGGTAGGATCGTGTTTGGGGATTCTATCCGTGCTTTGAGGGAGACGCTCTTGAGGAGGAGGGTGAATGTGATCAATGGGCAGCAGGTGAGACAGACAACCCGTTTGTTTATTTTCCTTTTGATGGGAGGATTTTTGATGGCGATGAGCAGTGACGTCATTCATCTTTGGTTCTTGCCATATTTGAGGACAATTTCGGACGTCAAGCTGTACGATTGGGGGAGACTGACTTTGGTGTCCCTTTATTCTTTTTAGATGCATTCATCTAATTCTGTAGGAAGAATTTTATGGGGCCACGTATGTTGTGGAGGTAACTTTTTTATTTTATTTTTATTTTTATGTATTTCCTTGCATTCTTCTTTTGTTCATTTCTTTTACTGATTCCTGTATTTTTCAGACGTGGTTTTATGAGGTGATTGGGAATAATCCGGGCTTGATGGCCCTGAAGGATGAGGACTTGAGGGACTTCTGTGAGATGTTCCGTTGACAGAAGTCCAACCAGCGGTCGAACCAGTCTTTATTTTTGGTGGACGTGCGGCGAGAATTTCCTTGACGAGAAACTAGTTATCTTTTATCTTTTCTGCGTTCTTCTGTGCATCTTTATTTCTTGAGTAGATACCGATTATCTGTTGGGGATTACAGGTGAACTTCTACCCCTGTGGGTGACTCCGCGAGATACGAAGGTTATGGGTATGCATGCGCAGATGTGATGGTTGATTGAACATGAGTTCAGGTATGTCTGATACCTCGGAGAGAGGGTGGTGAGGAAGATAGTGGAGGAGGAGGTGATGATCCAAAAATCGACGCCCTCTGTGTATATGAAGCGGGTGAGAGAGATATCGGATGATGCCAGTGCGACAGCGATGATAAGCAACCCTATATGCACTACACACATAAAGTAGCGAGTTATGATTATTTGGACTAAGTGACGAGTTGGTTGGTTCCCTCCTTTATCTAGACGTGGAGAACATGCCTCCATGGCTTCGAATAGGGGTACTAGTGTGCTGGTGGGATCGTCCCACAACACAGGTGGTGGCACGTCGGCAGTGGCGGGGATAGAGGAGGCTCCGATCATTTAGGTTACTCCACCTTCCTATAATTTTTGACTCAGTATTGAGGAGTCACTGGGCGTTTCGCACCATCCTAATGCGTTGGTGTTGAGGTTTATAGGGCTTACAGATGAGGCCCTCTGACCTGAGGTATATCCTCTCTCTCTCTCTCTTCATGTCTGATTATATCGAGAAGTCGGCTCCCTCCTCCTTTATGCCTCTTTCCACCTCAGATGAGGGTTCGGGTTCTGGGAGTGGAGGATCCACCGCTCATCGCTGGGGAAATCACGTCCGCTGCGAAGGTTGAGTGCTTAAGACGAAAAGTTGAGGGTTCGGGTGAAGTCCCATTTTGTATTTTTCTATTATCCTTTCTATCTGCAAAATGTAACCAAGTGCAGCAAAATATATATTAAAAATATGCATTTTGTCTTTTTTCTCTTTTTCTTAATTAAGTGACTTATCCTATTTGCGCTTTTAATTTTCTACTGAGATTGTTTATTTTAAGGCAAAAATGTTTATTATTTAGAAAAGAGAAGTAAAAGTAATTAAGGGAAAAGATTGTTGAGAAAGTATTTGTTTTGAAATTGATTTTTCGAGGAGAATAAAATGAGAAAATGAGTAATTGAAAAGGAATGGCCTGAGGGAAAATTTTCAAAATTAGGATTTTTTGGAAATTAATTTTGGTAAAAGAGGAAAGATGGAATTTTTTAAAATAAGGGGATGCTAGTTGGCATACCCCTTGACCTGCCTATTAGCATGGGGGTCAAGTCAAATCATCCCTAGGCTTTGATTTCACTTTCCTGCACATTAGTGTACTCTTGTAGGGCTGAGAATTAATCGGGTTTCCAAAATTTTTATTTTTTTACAAGGATTTTGAGTATAAAAGGAGGGGTATGGGATATGCTTTCTCCACCAATACCCACATTTTTCTTTTTTTCTTCTGATATCTTATTCCCAAATGGCTTTTCCCATATATGAATAATTCACCTCTTACCTTAATGTCTGGAGGCCACGTGCCTATACAATGTGGACTATGATGCTTTCAATTTGTGTTGGGTTTGTTTGTGGCATAATGAAGAATAGATCGGAACTTGTTAGAAGCGGAGATATAGTTTTGGTACCTTGAGGACCATGTCTTTCGTTTTGTCCTAGAGGAGGTATGTCTTACATACGAGGAATTCTCGGCAATGTTGGGGGGGGGGGGGGGGGTAGCCATAATGTGGCGACGGCTATGCCCAATTTTTATTGTTCTCTCCGAGAATTTCTGGCAGAGTTGCTATATATTTCTCCTTCGATGGATTGTCAATTGGTTACTCAAGGAATTATTTCTCTTCAGGAGGTTATGAATTTCATGCGCCTAAGGGGTTTTGAGGATGCTGGCTTTGTTGGACCAGTTGCCTTAGGCCTCATTGTGAGTCTTTTGTTGGTGACACGAGACTTAACGACGGATTCCCAAGTGGCTGTGATAATGGCATGTATGTCTTACCGCCATAATCCCGCGACGGTGGTGCTGGCTGAGACCCTGAACAACCTGGAGGCTTGGAAAGAGGGTCTCTCCGACTTTCTGAGGGGGATCCCGATAATGTTGTTCATGTGGCTTGCAAATAGATTTTGTCTAGCGGCCCCTCCTGAGTATCCCTTTGGTAGGTGTGCCTAATTTCTTCGTCCGACCTTTATTTAGCTTTGTCCTATCTGTAGAGAAATGGTCAACTGGTTGGTGGAGCACGGAGCCCTGTATCTTCGTTGGTCAGTGCCATGGTGGGGAGGCTTACAACCTGTTTTGTATCTTAGAGAGTACCAATATCTGGGGTTGGTTGGACTTCGTTAGACTTGCTTTTATTTCCCCTAGTGGATTATGCGCCAAATTGGGTGGGAACAAATTTTGCCTTGTTAACATCCAAAAGTGGAGGTAAAAAATAATAAGTCAAACAATCCAGAGAGCAATAATGACTATAGATAATGGGGATGAGAGACAGAGAAAACACAATGATTTTACGTGGTTCGGCCCTTTAAGGAATCCTACCTCCACGATGTTGCTAGTTTATTATTGCACTTATTGACAAAGTTACAATTAGGGTTCCTGATACAACTTGTGGCTTGAGAAAATATTAGTGGAAGTCCCTTTATTTCGTGGGCTAATTCCCTATTTATAGGTGATTTGTTGATATTTACACAGGTGGATTACCCTTATAAGTCGGGCAGTTACACCTGAAGATACATGTTTATCATAATAAATTAAGGTGCCTGGGATCCCGGGTTGGCCTTATTGATAAGTGCGTGGATAATCAATTTGTAATAGACACGTTATTATAATCCCACGTGATTAATAGGGGACGTCTTGTGTGCACTGTTGCAAAAACCCGCCTAGGCTTCGCCTAGGCTTAAGGCTTGGGAGAAACTCCCCGCCTTAAGATTTTTACGCCTTATTTTTGGTGAAACCCTTAAGGCGCACCTTTTTTCTAAAAACAACAATGCTTTAGTGAAACGATATCGCCTTTTAAAGAATTTTTTTGCAAACCAGACCATTATCTCATCCAAAATAATCAAATAGTATTTTAATTTGCAAATTTTCAGACATATTTTTATGATATGTACAATTTAGTATTTTAATAGCCTTGTTATGGTTAAAAAATATTAAAATATATTAAGAAGGCCTAAATGACTTTTCACGCCTTTTTATGCCTAAGCCCCCCCCCCCAGGCTTCAAAGTCTTAAGGATTGACCTCCACGCCTCGATCATGCCCCGCGTTTTTTAGAACCTTGCTTGTGTGTAAGCGCTCACAAGAACATAGATGTGTCCAATCTTATTTAAACAGGTCGACCGAGCAGATTAATACTGAGATGAAATCACTTTGGAGTAGAGCCGAGCACATTTATAAATTCTTTTGCCACTTGGAGATCAATCACCTTTGGGATTATATGAGTATAACAGAAATCCCCCAAGACCTATTTCATGAATTCTACAACTTGAGGCAGGGTGAGTGGAGGAGGTGTTATAGGATGCTCGTATTGAAGCGTTTGTGGTCAGCCTAGGTCGAGAAAATTTCCTTTAGGGTTTATCTATAACATTTCAAGGGCACATGTCAGGTAACTGAAGAGTCTTCTTTGTAATAATGGTGACTGGACATGCGTACTGATACTCTGCACTGTCGTTTCATTTTTGCAGATTTGCTGGCGTTTGGTTTACTACGTCTTTTCAACCTTTTATTAAATAATATAAATACACACCACTTCTCTCATTTTCGTCACTTTGGGTATTTGCACAGAGATGAAGAGAGAGAAATATTCAAGTGTTGCTTTAATTGTTTTTGAGAGCTCAATCTTTTTGCTGCTAAAAATATTACAGTGGTTCCTTCTCTTCTTTTCATAGCTTAACCGATGATTAATTTACTTCATCAAGTATGCCTTCCTTGCTTTAGTTAGGGTTTCTTCACTCTAGTAATTTGTTGGATGGTTTCTTTATTTTATCTAGATATTGTGACATTAGATGACCATTGAGTTGGTTAGCCTAGGTTTAGTAGAAAGAAAATTATAGGGCGTATGAGTTTTCCCGTTCACGTTCAAAGAATTTATAATTTCATTCGTCATCTTGAGTCAGAGCGTCATGGGATTACATAGAGGAGGTTTCCTCGTCCTTTGCAAGTGATTAGAACAAATGATGAGATTGGTCAGCCTCTTTATACCCCTAAGATTCCCTCTAGTTGAGGTTCTTCTATTGGCCATGGTCTCCCTTATATTTCTTCACCTATTTCAGAAACTTTTGATATTGTCCCTTTTATTTCCCCTTCAGTTGAGTGTGATTGGGTGAACACTATTTCTATGGACCCTATCAATCTCGATTCTCTTTTTTAGGAGCCCGTTATTGACAGGACTGAAGATATTAGACCGAAAAATGTGGGTCCCCACCTTTCTATTGAAGGGTCCCATGCTGAGACTTCGGACAAAGCGGACGAGGACCCTTCTGGGTCTTCTAATACTTATAATCCTGCTAAAACTGATGCCTATTGGTATCAGTGTACTGTAACTGAGGAGGAACTTGAGGTGATTAGAGAGAGATTTGTCCTTCCCATAGCTATCCAAACCAAAGTGCCCACCATGTTAGAGAGATGTTACTCTGTAAAGGATGCTAAGGAGATATGCCTCCCCTTATGGGATATCCAAGTGGGGTTGAGGCTACCTCTTCATCCCACCATCTATTCCATTTTGAGGGGTTCTGGCGTAACTCTGACCCAACTGCCTCCCAACGCCTATAGGACCATATGGGGGCCTATGATGTTTTGGAAACTTAAAACGGGATTTAATATGATGAGGGATATCTTCAGATACATGTATAATTTAAAGGATAACGCCAAAACCCTAAGATATTTCTACTTTTCTTCTCGAAATCCACAATACAGGATGGTTAATGTAGTCTAGTCTAGTAACCATAGGTAGAAAGGACAATATGTGTTCGTAAAAGGAGATTGGGAATTTAGGTTCCATGAGCGGGACAGGTCGTGTAGGGTTCCCAAGGAATGGAATGGGCTTAACGAAATTGGTAACACCTTTTCTATCATTTGATACATCTTTCCTTAATTTTGGTCGTCTTATCATTCTGACATTATTATTCTATTTCGTGTATTTTAGTGAAGCGACCTCCTAGACTGCCCAAGTTTTTGGTTGACCTGGTTGTGTCATATTATGAAAAAAAGCCTCCTAAATTTGAGGATTTATTTACTGTTGAAAAGTTCATTGCTATTGGGTACCATGCTCTAACTGGTGGTAGGGTCCCATTAGAGTTTGAGGTGCCTCAAGAAGGTTAGGTAGCATAGGAATCCCATATTGACAAATTATCAAATTGTGGGTGGGGAAGGTAATTTTAAAGCAGGTAAATTGTACTGGTGCTTCATTTACTATCATTTTACGCTTTAAATCTATACGCTGATGTCTAAGTTTGTCATTTTTCTAGGTGTAGACGAGCATCCATCCGAAGAAACCTTGGGCATGGTTCCTCATCATATCAATCGCAAGGCTTTAGCTGAGGCTCGTAAAAAAATATCTGGTGTTACCCGAAAATAGACAAGGGTTGGATAGGCTACTGCTTCTAGGATGGCCAACCAGGGTTCTCATCATTAGGAAGATGTAGACACTGCCAAGGCTAAGAGGAAATCCACTATGGATCCTTCAGTAGGATATAAGAGGTCCCGGAAGGATGAGGAAGACAGGCAACCTTTACATAAACTTTTGAGAGGACTTAGTCGTACTTCTGAGCCAGGTCACACTTCGAGGCCAGGTCATACTTCTCGTTATGGGAAGGTCCCTGAGTTTGAATTTGATCATGAGCAAAAGGTTAGTTATAAAGACTTGAAGTCTGACCAAGAGAATATCTTTTATCATAAGAAGAATACCCTGGATCTACTCAGTTATTCGTGCCATGTGAAGGATTTTGAGTTTTTGCACTATTCTGATCTAGATTCCCTATAAACTTTGGCTCAGCATCGATTGTTGGTGATATGCATCTCTTACCCATTTTGCATTGTAATTTTTAAGTGTCTGACCATCTTATCTTGATTGTGTTCTCTTATTTGTCTTCCAAGCTTCTATGGCTTGCACTATTTTACGGGGGAAATCCTTGGTGAACCATGTATCCTATATTGAGCTTGTCGAGGAAAATAAGACATTGAAGGCTAGATACGATAATTTTTCTACCGAACTGAAGGAGAGGAATGAGCATTTGATGGAGATGATAAAAGACTTGAGCAATGTCGAGGGTGATAATGTTACTCTCAAGGAGAAGTCTGACAATGAAAATGCCAAGATTCAGCGTTTGAATGATGCCCTGGCTGCTGAGTGGGAGAAATTTTAGAAAGAAAAGTTTTCTCTTGGCACAAAGTTATAAGATTCCCGGAATGCCCTTACTTCTTTTGGTATCACAGCTGTTGAAGCTTACAAGTCTTCTATTGAGTTCAACAGTGAATGCCTTGGCTATTTTATTGACGAATATGAGGAGTTGAAGAAGAGGGTGTCAACTCATTATCCTGACAGTAACGAGACAGTGAACGAATGGAACGGAGATGATAAAGAAGATGCTACCTTAGCTGGTGAAGAAGTTGATCATCCTCCAGTTGATGGTTCTACACCTCGACATGTTTGATGATGTTTTGCAGACTTCTTTATGTTATCTTGTTTTTATTTAAGTAAAACTTTGTATTTTTGGACACTTATCATATGAAACTATTCTGATTGCATTCCTATTTTTAAATATAGCTTGCCAATTTGCTTGTTTATATCTTATGGCTATATGCTTGTTGAAAATAATATTTGGTGCCTTTATGTTCATCAGAGTGTTTGAACACCTTGTTATGCAAATAATCGATAATTGCTGTTCGGTACCTATGAGGCCTTACAACCTTTCGGCCAACAACCTTATTCGCGACATGTGAGGTCATACAATGGATGTGGCCGACCACCTTTTTCACGTCCTATGAGGTCGTACTAGGTTTACTAAACTTGTGAAAATAATTTTATACAAGTATAACTATTCGCGTCCTATGAGGTCGTACAGTTCTTTAGCCGACCACCTTGTTCGTGACCTGTGAGGTCGTACAATGGACATGTTCGACCACCTCGTTCGCCACATATGAGGTCGTACAAGGGTTTGGTGAATTTGTGAGAACAAGTTTATGCAAGTATAATTGTTCGCGTCATATGAGGTCGTACAGTCATTTGACCGACCACCTTGTTCGCAATCTGTGAGGTCGTACAAGTAATGTGGACAACCACCTCGCTCGCGAACTATAGGTTCCTCCAAGGGTTTGGTGAAATTATGAGAATAACTTTATGCAAGTATAACTGTTCTAGTTCTATGAGGTCGTACAATTTTTTAGCCGACCACCTTGTTCGCGATCGTGAGGTCGTACAAGTGATGTGGCCGACCACCTGCGACCTATGGAGTCGTACATGGGTTTGGTGAACTTGTGAGAACAAGTTTATACAAGTCTAACTGTTCACGACCTATTAGGTCGTACTCGTACAGTCTAATCAAGTATTTTTATTTTGACGCTGTAATTTTTAGCAGCATAATTAAGATATGTTCACTGTATCTTATGCCGAAAAAGAAGTTAATGAAATGAGAGATGAAAATATCATTTTATTAATTGCAACAGTGCGAGCTAGATAAAGGAAATGACTAACAAACTACTAGTAATATTTGCTAAGATGCTCCAAATTCCATGGGTTCTTGAATTTTTCTCCCTCCAAAGTTTCAATGCGGTAAATCCCTAGCCTCACGACGCTAGTTACTCGGTAAGGCTTATGCCAGCTGGGCTCGAGGTTATTGTTATTTTGTATTACTTTCTTGAATACGTAGTCCCTCTCCTTCAAGATGCTTTGTTTCACCCGATGGTTATAGTAGCGTGTAACCCTTTACTGGTAGGTTTCCACACGCAATGTCGCATTTTCTCTGACCTCTTTCAATAAATCAAGGTCCAGTATTCTTGCCAAATCACTTCTTAGAGAATCCAAATTAAGGACTCTGTGTCTTGGGAGACCTATTTCTGTAAGGACGACCGCTTCTTTTCCAAAGGCGAGCATATACGGTTTTTTTCCAGTAGCTGCTTGTGGAGCGGTCCTATATGCCTAGAACACATTATAGAGTTTGTTGATCCAATTCCCCTTTGCATAATCCATTCTCTTCTTGATCCCATCTAAGATTGTCCTATTGGTGACCTCAGTTTGGCCATTGCATTGTGGATTCCCCGGTGCAGAGTGTACTTTCCATATATTAAACCTAGTACAGTAGTCTTCGAAGTCGTGGTTGTCAAACTGCGTGATGTGGTCTGTGATGAATGCAAAGGCCATACCGTAGTGGCATATGATCATTTTATAGATGAATTGGAATAACCTTTTATAAGGCATGTATACTAAGGGTTCTACCTCCACCCACTTTGTGAAGTAGTCCACTGCCACCACGAGGTACTTGGACCATCCTTTCATCCTCGGCAACGGTCCAACCAGGTTTATTCCCCATATAGAGAACAACTATGGTGATACAATTAGAGTTAATGGGGCTCCGGGGGAACGGTGGATCTTTGTGAACCTTTTGCACTTATCACATTTCCTCACATAGTCTATACAGTCGACTTTCATGGTTGGCCAGTAATATCCTTGGATCACTATTCATTTACCAACAATCTTCCGACAGAATGGGCTCCACAACACCCTTCGTGGACTTCGTTAATGAGCTTATTGACTTCTATCGGGTGAACACAGTTCAATAGAGAGATGGTGTATCTTCACTTGTATAGTAATCCTATTTCCATAACATACTGAGAAGCCTTATATCTCATCTTTATGGCCTCATTCGGATCTGCTGGGAGCTTGCCATCTTCAATGTATGCTCATATGGGGTCCATTTATGAAGGTCCCAAATTTACCTCCATTATTTTATGAGGACCTTCTTCAATGGTCCTGTGTGCCAACACTTCAATTGGAATTATCCTCTATAAAGATGTTCTCATCGTCGAGGTCATGCTAGCCAGGGTGTTTTCTCGAACGTTCTCTAACCTGGGGATTCTTACTATTTTTACCTCCACGAATCCTTCCAACCTTTACTGTATAATGTCCAGGTATTTTATCATGGACTCCTCCCTAGCTTCGTAAACCCCCAATATCTGGTTGACAACTAGCTAGGAGTCGCTATGTGCTAAAATGTGGTCGTATCCTATGGATGAAGCTAAACTTAGTCCTGCAATTAGGGCCTCGTACTCTGCTTTGTTATTGGAAGCTTCAAATTAAAAATGCAACGCATATTCTACGTCTATCTCGTCAAGCATGGCGATGATAATGCTTGAGCTACTTCCTTCCTAACAATCACCCATCAACATACAGTTTCTATATAGCATTGTCTTGGTCAAAATCTGCTTCTTCCATTTTCTCGAACCTAAAAAGTTTACGATGGGACTCGTCACATTATCCCTTCGCTTCTTTGAAGGACCTCTCTCCCTTGGGAGTTTGCTTAGTGCTACTAGGATCAATGGTATACTCTAGGTATAATAATTCATTATTGGGAAGTGAACTCTCTCCCGAGAGAGTCTTCTAGGTTGGTTTCTCCTCGTAGGTGAACTCGGCGGTGAAATACGCCAACACCTGCCCTTTAATCGCAGTCCTTGGTTCGTATTGTATATCATACGCACCCAGCTCAACCGTCTAGGCCATTAGCCTACTAGATGTAAGGACATATTTTATAAGTCCCTTTTACATTAGTGTATGTTGTATACTACTACAAATAGTATAAGAAAAAGTTCAAGTTTGAAAATAAATGAAGAGGAATACGAATATCAAAGTTTTTCAACATTCAAGCCTCTGCGAGACAAATTTTGGTAAGGATGTTTTCTAATTCCTTAACAGTTCATTTCAAAGTGTTGGGATATTTTTTCAAAATATTTTCTAAGTGTTGAGGCATTATTTTTCGTCAAAATACTTTTTTAAGTGTTGAGGCGGATTTTTGAGATAAAAAATAATTTTTTTTGCTCCGTCGTTCGAGCGACATATGCCTGTCGTTCAAACGACATTGAAATCTCACGTAATGTCATTTGAGCAACATGTGGCATCGTTCGAGCGACGGTCCCGACTCAACTTTGCTATATAAAGCGTGTTAAATCACTTCGTTTTCGTTAAAAATACTTGATGAATTTCTTTCTGCACAAACTGCAAAACAGCAGAACACTTTGTCTTCTTTATTGTAAGGACACAAATTTCCAATTGAGTCCATATATAGTTTTGGCTCAATTCCGGACAAAAACATTTATTCATAGGATAGTATGTAATTGCAATACTCTCAAGCCTATGAAGTGTTTGTTGAAGACGTAGTGGCAAAGAGTATAAAGCTTCATCAAATGTGCCGGTTTGCGTGCCTCGTTTCTACGTCATCAACCATAGTTTTATGCTCCCAAGGTATGAATGCAATATTATATATATAGGAGCTTGGAACAAGTTTATTGGGTGTTAGGCTTTATAAAAACTGCGTTTTGTTTTAAGAAAGAATTAATTAAAACTTTAAATAAATGTTTATAAAGTTTTCTGGGCTTAAACAAGAATATTCAAACTTTCTGGTTTTTCGTTCGATAGAGTCGTTCGAACGAGATTGTCGTTCGAACGAAAATGTCGTTCGAACGAACCTACCAACGAGTTCCCACCAAAGTATACTGGTCCGTCGTTCGAACGAGATTGTTCGTTCTAACGAGATTTCCAACGAGATTCTAACGAGTACAATCAGGAACGTCGTTAGAAGTCTCGTTCGAACGAGATTTCGTTCGAACGAAATGTCGTTCGAACGAGATGCCAGGCGGGAACAGTTTTTGGCAGTTTTTTGGCAGTTTTTCACCCACTTCCCCACTTGGTTTTTAACCAACTTTTTCAGACTTTATTATGTGCGGGAATAACATTTTCCAATCTAACTTTTCCATCCTAGTTTATCTCTGAGAGAGAGTTTGAGAGCAAAAATTGTTTAGGAAAATGTTCATGTTTTGAGTGAAATTTTTAGAGAAAAATTTCCATCACTCTAGTGTTTACACCCAAATGAGTTTATCCCAAGTTCTTATATACTTATCAATTGCTTGGAGTTTGGCACCGATTTTCTCTACACCGAATTGAAGAGAAGTTTCGGGTTTTGTTTCTACCACCCACAAAGAAAGAAGAAGTGTTCTTATGTTATTTTACCCGCTTGGAGAAAGGCTTCATGTACGGGTGACGGTGACCATATAAAGTCCTATCGATGGATTCCGAGACCGCAGTGGTGTTCCAAGGTTATCCGCTAAGAAGAGGTGTCTACAAGAAGAAGCGTCGAGGCTTGAGAGGGATCGAGTCATGCGTTGTAAGTTTATCTATCTTGTACTTGTAATTCCGTATCTAGTGGATTTGTGGCTAGGGCCGTCCGAGGTTGTTTCCCGTCTTGGGTTTTTCCTCGTACATCGCGGCGTAGTGTGATTGATTTATTTTATCTTGCAAAATAACGTAGAACGCATGCTTAGGATAATTCAAGATAAAATTAGGTTTAAATTATCACACTCAATTTAATTTGGACTTATATTAAATATTGGGTAAAGTTGTTTAATTCAAGTCTTTTGCTAAAATTGGTTTCGCCTAACTTTGGAATATTGACAATCATGACTTAGGCAAATCCTAGGATTTGAGATTAATGAATTGGTTTAAGTGAATATATTAATTGATTAATTTTACTTCACTTGGTGTAATTTTAATTTGTTTAAGAAATTAAAATTTGTTGTTGTTGTAAAGTTGAACCATCCCAACGCTTCCGCATCGAGTTTATATAAAAGGAAATTAACATAAGATTTTTAATTGTGTTTAAAACTAATAAAATCCGGGGTTCACCGTTTACATTTATTTAGGGTTCAAATCCTTTTGTTTTCAATTCACAAAAATCCCAAATGATTTAGTGAATTGTTTAGAGCCCGAGATATATCTTTTCTGGAGTTTCTCTTATGGAGAGGATAACCTACTACTAATCTAGGTGCCACTTGAGGATGGTACTGGGATTACGTTGACTACGTGTCATAGGGAGTGCTCGTGAATGTTCCTGGGCTAATTGGACTGCGTGTCTTTGTGGATCTTCTCAGGTTGATTCATTGTTAATTCAGAACTGTGCTTTCTTGTGGCTATCTACGGATATCCATTACAGATTTCGATTGTAATCATTGTGAGTATTATTAAGTGAAATAAAAGGTTTTACCTTTTAGTTTTTTTCTCGAAATCTGTGTGTCAGTAATATTTTTGTGATGGTTTGATTTCACTCATGTAGTTGCATGTTTTAGGCCTGAAAAAAATTGGTTTAAAAATTATCAAGTGATTAAATAATTATTTAATTGGAATTTGCGAATTGGTTCAAATCAGTATCACATCGCTTTCACAAATTAGTATCAGAGCTTATTTAAGCGATCACCACTTTCATAAATTGGTATCATAGCTCATTTAAACGATCACCACTTTTACAAATTGGTATCAGATTGGGTTTCTCTAAGTTATCGAGTGATCCTTATTTTTCGCAAAAATTATTGTGATATTGAATTGTTTTGAAAAATTCTAATTTTTTCGATGGAGCACTTATGTAATCGGATGCCCCCCCTGATGGCTCAAGTCATATTTTTGATGATTTAAATATTTTTCATTTAATGTTTGCAAAAAGAATTAAAGTTTTGAAAAAAGAAAATTGTTGTTTTAATTCCGCTATGAATATTTTACAAACGGTTCAAAGTCAAAGATATTTTTATCGTGAGAAATTTTTTTCTTTGGATCATGACTTTAATGCTTTAAATTTGTCCAAAAATTGGAGTGACTATAGAGTCCTATTTTTAGAAAAAGAATTTGAGGACTTTAAAAATTCTAGGATTTGTGTTTGCGCCAAAAAGGATAAAAATATTTTAATCGATGAGTTTGTGGCACATGAAGAGACTCTTAGGGATAAGCGTGAATATTTTAAAAGAGAACGTGATAAACTTCTAGGAATAATTGAAAATTTAGAGAAGGAGTCCTCAAAATTGGAAGAATCTAATTCTTTGCTTGAGTAAAAAATTTTGGAGTTCAAAAATGATTTGATAGACTCGAGTAGTGGTGGTAGCAATGGTAGTGGCTCGTCGTGATTTCATATTTTGAGTGTTAAAGTCAAGACCATCATTTATTTTATAGGGTCAATTAATCCCAAGGACGTTAGAAACGGTCAACCCATAGGTGTCGGTCCACCCATAGGTGTCGGTCCACCCGTTTACACATGTTCACATTGTGGTAGGAAAGGTCACCTTAAGCGTTTTTAATTTGACATTGGAAGAAGTCCTAGGAAGTTGAAGTCTAGTGTTCCCATTGGTTCCCAAAACCTCTATGCGTCGTTGAACATTTATTTGGGTTAGGAAATCAGTTTTAGAGGCACTAGATGTTAGACTAGTTGATTCTCGATTGCTTACACATGATTATTCTCTTGCTATATCTTATACATGATTGTGTTTGCATGGTTTGTTTGTCATGCACTAGTTGTTCTTCATGTTATATGTTTGCTAGTGTTATGACACGTATACATTTTGTGTTAGACTTTTTTTTACAAAATTTTTGAAAAATACAAAAAGATTATATTTTGAATTTTTTTTTAGAAAAAGACAAAAAGAGTTTTGTATTTTGTTTACACCGTTTATGGATGGATATTTAGGATGACTGAGTCATAATTTCATTTCATATCCATGTGAATATTTGATAGTATTTTGATATGCGTCATCATTTCATTTTTGTGCTTTATGATTTTTGGAGTCATTAAGATGTAATTTGAGATTACTACCTACACGTTTGACTCCTAGTCTCCTTTAATGCACACTTTCACAGATTTATTTGATTATTATACTTGTCTATCACATGTTGGTCAAAGTGTTTCCATCTCAATCTTGTATTTAAAATGAACCAAATGCGATAAAAATCGACAATGAAAGTAGTGCATGTAATAATCGTTGCCAGTGAGGAATTTGTTTAAATTTGAAAAAATGATGAATGAACACGGGAAAGGGCTGCAAGAGTACAAAATTAACTCGTCATAATAACCACCATTTAAAAAGAGCCCTAAAAAATTTAAAGGTAATAAACGATAAATATGCCAAAAAGGGGCCACATCAAAAGAAAAAGAAGTTCATTATTATTTATGAGGGTGTTCGGATGGAAAAGTAATCAACAGATTTGCACGTCCTGACAAAGTCTTGAAAAATCATTACATAGTTCAAATGTTATTGGTGTGAAGATCATTTTAGATTTTTATGTGTCGGTTAGATTGAGTCGATGTCATATGAGTTCACATTATTTGAAACCTAAGGCCGATTTTGATATCATTCATTAAGAGTATCCATATTCATCGTGCACATATGTTATGTTTCATTGCATTGATTTTTCTATCGAATTTGTTCACACCCATTCATTCCATTTCCACAATTTGGTTGTCTTAATGTAAATTCACGGTGTGTAATTTTTGTAAAATTATTTTTGCATTTTTGTTTGAAAAAAATGAAAAATAAAAAATAGTTAGTTGAAGCTTTTGAGTATATTTTTTATGATCGTAGTTGTTTTCTTTGAATGTTGTGACATTCCATGTTTATTTTATTTATTCTTTTCCTTCTCTATTTTGGACAAATAAAAAGGGGGAGAACGAATTAAGATTTTATGGATTTGAATTATGGGGGAGAATTGAGATTCGATATTTGTTTTGATTTATGATTATCTCATTTCAAACTCGATACATCACGAAGTTATTTGCTTTGTCTCATGTGTTTAGGTACAAAGATTGATGGTCATATGTTGCACACCCTTATGAGAAAAGCTTATATATTTGAAGATTTTTGAAGAATAATTTTTGTCTTGCATTTTTAGTACCTTTTCAGTTTTGGGATCATGGGAAAGTATTAGATTTGAATAGGAATTTTGATTTGATAATTCAGATATTTTTATTTTGTACTCGCATGGACATAGGGGGATATTTGTAAGGACATATTTTATAAGTCTTGTTTACATTAGTGTATGTCGTATACCACTACAAACAGTCGAAGAAAAAGTTCAAGTTTGAAAATATATGAAGACGCATCTGAATATCAAAGTTCTTCAACATTCAAGCCTCTGTGAGACTAATTTTGATAAGGATATGTTTTAATCCCTTAATGGTTCATTTAAAAGTGTTTGGATATTTTTCTAAAATATTTTCTAAGTGTTGAGGCATTGTTTTTTGTCAAAATATTTTCTAAGTGTTGAGGCATATTTTTGAGATAAAAAATAAAAAATATATTTTTTCGCTCCGTCGTTCGAGCGACATATGCCTATCGTTCAAATGACATTGGCATCTCGCGCGATATCGTTCGAGCGAAATGTGGCATCATTCAAGCGAGATCCTGACTTCGTTCGAGCGACAACACCGACTCAACTTTGCTATATAAAGCATGTTAAATTACTCTATTTTTGTTAAGAAGACCTAACAAATTTCTTTCTACACAAACTACAAAACAACATAACACTTTGTTTTCTTCATTTAGGGTTCAAATCATTTTGTTTTCAAATCACAAAAATTCCAAATGATTTAGTGAATTATTTGGAACCCGAGATACATCTTTGCTGGAGTTTCTCTTGTAGGGAGGACAACCTACTGCTAATCTAGGTTCCACTTGAGGGAGGTACTGGACTGACGTTGACTACGTGTCATAGGGACTGCTCGTGAGTGTTCCTGAGTTGATTGGAATGTGTGTCTTTATGGATCTTCTGAGGTTGATTTATTACTGATTCAGAACTGTGCGTTCTTGTGGGTATCTACAGATATTCATTTTAAATTTCGCTTGTAATCATTGTGAGTATTATTAAGTGAAATAAAAGGTTTTCCCTTTTGAGTTTTTTCCTGAAATCTGTGTGTCACCAATATTTTGTGATGGTTTGATTTTACTCACGTAGTTGTATGTTTTAGGGCTGAGTAAATTGGTTTAAAAATTGTCAACTGATTAAATAAGTATTTAATTGGAATTTGCGAATTGGTTCAAATCAGTTTCACACCTCTTTCACAAATTGGTATCAGAGCTTATTTATGCGATCACTACTTTCACAAATTGGTATCAGATCTTATTTAAGTGATCACCACTTTTACAAATTACTATCAGAGCTTATTTAAGCGATCGCCACTTTTACACAGGACTTTTTTGGTTTACGTAGGACTTGTCGGAGAGGAAGATCTGTGTAAATCAAAATACTGTGGGCTTGGAAGTACGATTTCATCCTTCATGAATCTTCTTTTAATGCCAACGCTAATTTTTCCATTTGGGGGTATCGAACTTCAGCCTTTGGTACGCTCTGCTAGTATAATAAACTGGTTTCTGGACCCCTTCCTCTTGCCTCACCAGTGTCGAACTAATAGCTGATTCGGACACTACGTGATATAGGTAGAGTTTTTCTCCAACAACTGGTCGTGATAAGAGAGGTGGGGAACCCACGTAACACTTCAGTTATATGAACACATTTTCTCATTCTTCTTCCATTCGAACAACTTTCTCAACACCTTAAAGAAAGGAAAACACTTATCAGTGGATCTAGAGACGAACCTGTTCAGTGCAGCCACTCGCCCTATTAGCCTTTGCACGTCCTTCTTCATCGTGGGAGACTTAATGTTGAGCAGAGCCTGAATCTTATCCGGGTTCGCTTCAATACCGCCCTGGATGACGATAAAGCATAGGAACATGCATTCCTTTACTCCGAACATGCATTTGTTGGGGTTCATCTTCATCTGGTACTTTTTTAATTTATCAAAGGTTTGCCTGAGGTCTTGATATGGTCGGCATCTGCCTTTCTCTTAGTGAGCATGTCGTCCACGTAAACCTCCATGTTAACCTCGATTTGGTCTTCGAAGACTTTGTTTACCAGCCTCTGGTAAGTGGCTCTTGCATTTAACAGTAGGTACCCCTATGGGTTATAAAGGACATCTTTTCTCTGTCGGAGGGCTTTTTCCTGATCTGGTTGTAACTGGATTAAGCATCCTTAAAACTGAGGAGTTCGTGGCCCGCAGTGACGTTAACCAGCAGTTCAATTTATGGTGGCGAGAAATAATATATTAGTAAGGCCTTGTTCAGGTAGATAAAGTCGACGCACATCCTCCATTTGCAATTTTTCTTGCATACCATGACCACGTTAGCCAACCACTCCGGGTACCTGACTTCGTCGATGAAGTTTGCTTTTTATAGTTTGAGGCCTTCTTCCGGGAGGTCGAGGTTCTTGTTAGCCTAAAAAACCCTCAATTTTTGCTTGACTGGCTTAGACCCTTCATCACATTCAATTCATGGCACATGAAGTCAGGATCTATTCCAATCATGTCTTTGTGGATCCATGTGATCACATTCTTGTGTTATTGTAGGAATTTTATGAGTTCTTACTTTAAATGCATATCTAAAGATGGCCCGATTTGAACTATTCATTCTAGATGATCGGCGTCAAGTGGGACTATTTCAATCTCTTCATAGGGCTGCCCATTGACCTATTTTGCTTAATCTTGGGGATCGATAATTTTGATGTGATAGGTGGTTGTCAACTTCTTCAGTTCATCCTGGTCGGCTAAAATTAAATAGCATTCACGCACTACCTTTTAATTAACTTTGACAACACCTATTCCGAAGTGGGTTGGAAATTTCAAGAACTGATGTACAGTATATGGGACGGCTTTGAATTTTTTAAGGTCATTCCTCCCAAATATCACATTATAGACTGAAAGTACATTCTTATCGAGGATAAAGAAGCATATTTTCTCTGTTCGGTTCATCATCCAGGTGTCGACCATAACTTTCAGCTCCACCATCCCTAGGGGATACACTCTTTCACTGGAAAACCCGATCAAAGGCTGATAATAAGGTGTTAGTTCTATGTCCTAGATCTTTAAATTCTTGTAACAACTGTAGAACATCACATCTGCAGAGCTTCCGTTACCCACCAAGATCCTTGCCACTCGACCTTCTTAGATGACCATTGTGACGACCAGAGGATCGTAATAGGGTACAATACCCCGGACATGTCATCTTTTGAGAAGCCTATGATTAGTTTGTTCTTGTTCACCTTACGGAGTCATTTATCTGAACCTGCTGTGAGGTTTACTTGTGTATGATCACAAGATTGGGCCTCATTCAAATATGCCTTCCTTTTTGCTGGGTCTTCTCCCCTAATGGCTCTACCTCCGATGACGAAATGATAATAAAAGGACATCATGCCGACATCGAGTATAGGTTCTTTAGGTTTTTAGGGAGATAGAGGTCGTCATCCGAGTCATCGTCCTTTGCCCTTTTCTTATCGTCCGCCCTCCGGCAGGGCAATTTTGACCGTCTTCTGACTTTCCTTTCCTCAGGATTTGATTAGACGCTTATAGCTACGTACTTGGACAGCTTGCCCCTCCTGATTAAGACTTTGATCTCATTCTTCAAAGCTATACAGTGGTCTGTATTGTGACCATGGTCCTTATGGAATTCTTAATACTTCCTTCCATCCTTTTTATTTGCTGACATTTTCAGTTTTCTCGGCCATTAGAGGTCTTTTCTCTCTCGAATTTCCTCCAGGATGTGGTGGACGCCAACTGTGAGGGGCGTGTACTCGTCATACTTCCTTAGTTTGTCAGCCTTTTTTATCCTTTTTCTCCTATTTGATGTTGTTCTTGCTAGCCTATGGCTTTGAATCTTCGGCTTTTTTGGCCTCCATCGCCTCTTCTGCATTCATAATTTTCCCTACTTTGGCGAGTAGTTAAGTCATGGTTTTAGGAGGCTCCTTAGCTAACAACCAAAATAGCTTTACTGGTCGCAATCCCCTCATCAGAGCCGTAATAGTAGTTGGCTCGTTATAATCTACCACTTCTAGTTTTTTGGTACTGAATCAGGTAACATAATCGCGGGTGCCCTCATATTCCCTCTAGTGAATGTCGAGCAGATGGGCAACTTGTTTCCCTAATTTTGAACAAATGCAAAAATTGCTAACAAACATATCGACCAACTGTTGAAACTTTTTTATCTGCCCCCTAGGCAGACTATTGTACCAGATTTGGGCAGAGCCAGTTATGGTGTTGAAGAATGCTCGACACCTCATTTCATTTGGGATGGAATTAACGTCCCAACGACTTGGTATTATTTGATATGCAAAATAGGATCTGTCTTCCCATCTTACTTTGGCATGATAATTGGCGGCTTGAATTTCATTAGAGTGGGGTACGCCATGACAGAGGAGACAAATGGGTATCTCTTTGTGAAATCCCTCTGAAGGGGGTTCTTTAACTTGGCCATCTCCCCCAAGCGATCTTCTAGGAATTGTATAGAGCCTTTCCATGACTGGTTATTGCGTTGGGTATCGCCTTTAATTAGATTTTCTGTGCGTCCTCGAATTTTGGTTGAGCTCTCTTCCTGGGAAGTCTGCGGGGCTTCAACTGACATTTGGGCGGAGAAACGAGAGTCTCTAGTGGCGGACCTGCCTGATTCACTCCTCCGAGAGTAGTCGCGTGAGGCCGCTATTAGTTTCCAGCAGTTGTAACGTGTGCCTAGTCAATCAAACGCTAAGCCCTTGCTTAATCTTTTGAGCTTGCTAGCATACTCCTATGAATATGATAGTTCATTAAAGTGGCTGGGTGACTGAATGGAGGAGGTAGCATTGGGGTGATACTTCTGGTCCCACTACGACCCGGCCCGCTGGGAGGAACTAGTGTTTCCATAAGATCCCAGGTACAACCTCCTAGGATTTTCCATCGCCTACTTGCAGTACTCTTAATGTCGTTCCTTATGAGGTGATGGGGGAAGTCGTCTCTTGTCGCTCCTTGATATCTTGGGTTCTGGGATCATGTTATTCGGATTGGGTTGCACCGGTCTCATCTGGAGGGTGTGTGTCAACTGCCTAACACTTTTCGGCATCACTTCTTGCCCTTTAGCCAGGCTCATCAGTATGCTGCGTAGGTTGCTCGCCTCGGTAGGGGTAGGTGGTGTCTGAACTTATGCCATGCGATGGCTCTCGAGATTATCTGCCATTCTAGATTTGTCTCAGCTAAGTATTTGAATAATGGATTTGGGTAGGAATCACAATGGCTTATTACGAAATTCCCACAGGCAGAGACAATTTAT
The DNA here is from genome assembly GCA_949130495.1 of Sambucus nigra. Classification (NCBI taxonomy): domain Eukaryota; kingdom Viridiplantae; phylum Streptophyta; class Magnoliopsida; order Dipsacales; family Adoxaceae; genus Sambucus; species Sambucus nigra. The sequence continues at coordinate 123,286,318 of OX422209.1, forward strand.
TAACATCCAAAAGTGGAGGTAACAAATAATAAGTCAAATAATCCAGAGAGAAATAATGACTACAGAGAATGGGGATGAGAGATAGATAAAACATAATGATTTTATGTGGTTAGAACCTTTAAGGAATCCTACCTCCACTGTGTTGTTGGTTTGTTATTGCACTTAATGATAAAGTTACAATTACGGTTCCTGATACAATTCGTATCTTAAGAAAATATCAGCGAAATTCCCTTTATTTCGTGGGCTAATGCCATATTTATAGGTGAATTATGGATATTTACAAGATGACATGTGGATTGCCCTTATAAGTCGGGCAGTTACACCTAAGTATATATCTTTATCATTATAAATTAAGGCGCCTTAGACCACGGGCTGGCCTTATTGATAAGTGGTTGGATAATCGATTTGTAACAGACACATTATTATAATCCCACGTGATTAATAGGGGACGTCTTGTGTGTAAGTGCTCACAGAAAAATAAAACGTGTCCAATATTATTTAAACAAGTCGGCTGAGCAGATTGATACTGAGACAACCTCACTTTGGAGTAGAGCCAAGCACATTTATTAATTCTTTTTCCACTTGGAGCTCATTCACCTTTGGAATTATATGGGTATATCATTCCCCCTCGTATAATGAACTTCTTCCTAGTGGAGGATCTGACTGAATCATTGTGGATGATGTTGGGCTTTGTTTGGCAGCACTGTCGATTGTCTACCATTCGTCACAATCCACGAGAGGGGCTTTGCATATATAGGGACTACTTGAAGTGGTTATGGAAGCGGGTAATGGAGAATATCATAAAGGAGGAGACCAATTATTAGTGGTTCATTGCCTTCGACGCCATGGAGGAAGGTGTTGTGGTTTTGTCGAGGCTTGTTAGGGCGTACCGCTCCATATATAGCATACGAAATGTTAACCAGTAGTGGTAGACTTGGGGACCTCTAGTAGCCGGGAATGATGACGAAGAAGGGTCGTCGGGTAGTTGAAGGCAATGTTTGTGAAGCTTGGGCGATTTTTTGTAACCTAGGGTAATTTTGGGTTTTTTGTATTTTTGGGGTTTGGAATAATTTTTAGTGTAGCTTGGTAATTTGTTTAAGTATGGTTTAGTAAGTGAGAGGGGGTGGTTTGTTTAACTCCCTTCACTCATACTTCATCTAACAACATTGTATTCCTTAATTAAAAATAAAAATTAATTTTGATCATATTTTGTTATGTCTCATAATGAGTTTTTCATTTGAATTATCTATACCAATCACTGAGGAATACATAATCCTTTTGTTTATGTAAATGATAAGATGGACCACCCTTCTTGGAGGTTAGAAAAGAATAGCATTTTGTGAAAAAAGAAGGGAAACGGGCCCATGTATGGCGTATGGGCTACCTATGTACCTCTGGGGGTCTTGAAAATTCTCATGAGTTTCATTTTGAAAAGAAAATATTTTTTTACAGGATCAGGTCCCACGTAGTTATGGGTAGGGGGAAATGAAGATTTTTTTATTAGAATATAAGGGGGGTGAGAAGAGTCGTAGCATACAGAGATTTCAAACTAAGGGTAATTTTTTTTAAACGGTCCAGGTTGTTTGGACACGCTATCTCTTCTCTTTTGAGGTCTGTGAGCATAATGGCATTGCCTAAAATAATTCTCATTCCAATGTAGGGGCCGCTCCAATTCGGTTTGAGTTTTCCTCTGGGTCCCAGATGGGTTCTATGATCTCCTTGAGGGCAAGGTCTCCTTCCTGGACACCGCGGTCTTTGATTTTTCGATTGAATGATTACGCTATTCGACGATGGTACCCCTATATATGATATAGAGCCTTATGCCTTTTTTTCATCAAAGGGTGATAGTTCGTTAAAGAGGTTTTGATGCCATTCTTCTTCGCTAACTTTGCCTTTGAGAATGACTCGTAGGGAAGGTATTTCTAGTTCAACGGGTAGGACTGCTTCCATATTGTACACTAGAGAATAAGGCTTTTCCCCATTGGGCATCCTTATTGAGGTGCGGTATCCCCAGAGGGCAAAGGGATCCGATCGGCCCAATCTTTACAACTCTCAGTCATCTTGTTGATTATAGTTTTGAGGTTTTTATTGGAGGCTTCAACAACAATATTAGTTTGGGTCGATGGAGATAAGACTTGTGCCTCTGAATCCTGTACTCGTCGTCCAGTTCTGTGACCTTAGCTTCGAAGTGGATTCCATTATCTGATGCAAACTCATGGGGAACTCTGTATCGGTAAATGATGTTCTTTCTGATAAACTAGGCCACTTACTTGGCATTCAGCACTATGTATGACTCGACTTCGAACCATTTAATGAAGTAGTCAATGGATACCAGGATAAATTCACGACCGTTTAAAGCTTTTGGAGTAACCTTCCCTATGATGTCAATGCCCTAGGTGGAGAAAGGTCAAGGAAAGGTCATATTGTATAGTTCTCGAGGAGGCAAGTGTTGGAGATTGGCAAACTATTGACATTTGAGGCATCTTCGAACATAGGCGGTTAAATCTTGAACCATGGTAGTCCAATAGTACCCTTGACGAATGATGTTCTTAGCAAGAAAATAACCGTTCATGCGGGGCCTGCATTCCCTACTAAGGATATTCTGCATCATTTCTTCAATATCATCCCCTGCAATGGAGTGCCAATTGGTTCCATTAAAGTTTATCTTGAAAAGCTCTTTATCGCAGATGATATATTAGACATCCAGTTTGTGAAGGGTCACACGGTCTTTCTTGTCTATGTCTTTGGGATATATACCGTGTTTAAGGAGGTGCCAAATGTCATTGTACCATAACCCAACCATATCAGAATCTTCCTCAGTGATGAGCTCAATGTGGAAACATTGGGTGGGCATAGCTTGTTTTTAAACCAGGAAAAGGGCCATTGCTATTCCCTCAGGCATGTCGACCATAGAGGCCAGGGTACTAAGGGCTTTAGCTAGTGTCACGCCCTGACTTAATTACGTTAAATTCATCATTTTAATTATAGAGATAAATTCCCATTAAACAATATTGTACTTGAAATCTCTAAAAAATAGCACAAGATTTTTTTTCCAAAGGGATGTTTGTAAGAAAACATAACTACCTTTACACATAACTTACAAGTAACAAACAAATTTACTCACATAAGTTTCTTGGTTTAATATTTACTCAAAAATCTTGTTGATATTCAACCCACGTTAATTATCCTCCCCTCTCCCGTTTAAAATCCTAACTTGACAGTGAACTCCAAATGATAGGCATACCTGAAACATAACATTATAGGAGTGTAAGAAATAAAAGCTCAGTGAATGAAAATATACACACACATACCACACATATAACCAATTTGAATAACCCTTTTTATTTTCTAATGTTATAACCCAACATGAATTGTGAAATTCTCACAAGATTGGACCCGCCATAGTCCAATTAACCCACCACAGTTAATGGACACCACCACATTCCTTTATTAGGCCCGAGTACACAAACCTTTAGGTTGGATTAACGGAACCGCCACACCCCGTAGGACCCACCGTATTCCTTAACATTAGATAAAGGAACCACCACAGTTCATAACATTATATAACTTTTCTTAACATTTTTGTATCATATGCATATGTTTCAGAATTACCCCATCACTCCATAAGCATTCTAACACATGTATTTAACTACACATTTCCATATGAACATATAAGCATTTATATTTCATAGGGTAGGTCACTCACCTTGAAGTAGGTACTAAGATTAATACCAAAACTATGTCCATGGTATGGTTGTATTAGACGCGTCCCCACCTAACAATTCAACATCATTAGTATTTGAATACACTAAATAACATTAAGCTCATTTACAAATCACATTAGTTGGTCAATGCGAAATAACTGAAAAAGAATTAAATATTCAACTTCATATTCATATAACCCTATTCATTAGGGTTCTAACACAATTTATGGAACTAAATTACGAATTTTCTAGACAAAGTTATCCCCGTTTTATTACAACCTTTTTACAAATCTTTTTTGCAGGAAAACGACAACAAAACTTCAACTTCAACACAACCCCCAAGTAAAACCAGAATGTATTATATTGTAATATTCGAGTATGTTATACTCATATATGTTCTTTAACATATCCAACTGGAACTTCCTAATTCCAATAAGTATTCAATGATTTATACCATTTTTAACACAACTAGGCCTGAATAGGACATTAAAGCAAAACCTAACATGATTAAGCATACATACTCTCCACCGTATCAATCATGTAAATATATACTAAACATATTTTTAACATATACACACATCTTATATATGAATTTTCCAAGTTAAAAAGCTCCGCAAGAAGGTGATTCAAATCTAGGACTTTATAGTTAACATTTACAATCATAGCACAAGTTCTCATGTATGTTCTTAAGCCATCCTTGTTTTAATACAATTTGGAAATATGGGTATCATTAAAATATTTATCAAAATCAGAAACAAAAACATACAAAGTGTAAAACTCATTCATGTGACCAACTTTAACAAAGAGGTGATTACCTTATAAGAACTCCTCGATTTATCGTAATTTTTCAAAGCAATTCGTCATTAAACCTTCCCTTCTCTCTCCTCAAGCTTCTTCATTACCAAACTTTTTATAATGAACTAAACAATATGATAAGTAATGCTCTTATAACCATAAAAATGTGGCCATGTGACCATTTTAAGGGGGTGGTGTGTGATTGGTTTGACAAGAGGTCCAATAAAATAATTCCACTAATGACCGATTTGTCCCATCTTTGTAAAATCACCATAACTCACTAGTACGGATACCGATTTACTCCTTCTTTGCGTCTACATGTAGATAGCTTATATATATATATATATATATAAATTTCATATTTTGTGTTTCCCAAGATCACAAAATTAGTATGCTTAATTTAGGCTCGAACAAGATAGTAGCAATTTACCGACAATCTCAAAACTTTCACATTTGGCGATCAAACATTGCCAATTTCGCACCAACACCCTAGTTTTTAATGATGCGTTAAAAACATATTTTGTGATGGATTTAATCACATAACTAATCACATTCTCTAAAAATGTTAACCCTGATCATAAGCGCGATTAACATATAATGTAAACAACATATATATCACATGAGTATGCATCCCCTAAACATGATAATTAGCATGTTTAACACCCATCACTAACTTATAACTCCTAACGCATACTTAATCATGTAATTAACATTTATAATCACGTTTTAGGACCTTATAGCTAGGATATTCTTTACACAAGGCGGGTAGTGGAAGGTGACATCTTTGAACTGGGAGGCCAGCTCTTCTAGATAGACTTGCAAGGGTAGGAGCTTCTCGTCTTTGACTTTTAATTTTATGAGGATTTAGCTAACGATGAGGGTAGAGTCTCCGTAGATGTATAGGTGTTAAATTAATTTATTAAGGTAATCTTTTAGGCCTACAATGCATGCCTCATACTCAACCACGTTGTTGGTGCAAGGAAAGTTTAGTTTGATGGTAATGGGGTATGAAAGTCATTCGGGAAATCAGCAGTATCCTAATACCGTATACTTTCTTATTGGCATCTCCATCAAAGAAAAATTTCCATCTAAGGTCCTCTTGAGAGGTGCAGAGAATGTATTCATCTTGGAATCCAGAGACCCAATCATTGATTCCTTTCGTGGGATTTTTAGTAAGGTAGTCAGATATGACTCTCCCTTTTATAACTTTATACGTGATGTACACAATACCGAACTTGGCTAGCAACATCAACTAGTGGGCCATTCGGTTGGATAGAGTGGGCATTTTTAGATGGGTAAGGCAATCATGTAGTGTCGTAACTTCTGTATGACCTAGACCAGGGCGACACATGCTTTCTCTAAAATAGTTTAGTTGACTTCATACCCGACCAATTTTTGACTGGCGTAATAAATGGATTTCCTTATGGGATTATTCAATGTATTGGGATAGAAAATCCCCTAATGTAGTATATGTTATGGTTAATTATTGGAAGAGGGGGAGACCTAACTGTCGAGGCATCAACACTAGAGGTCGGGTGAGGTATTGCTTGACTCGGTCAATGGCTTCTTGGCAGGCCTCATTTTAGACTTTAGTTGAGTCCTTTTAGAGAAGTTTAAAATTGGGTTCACAGATAGAAGTCAGATGGCTGATGAAATGATTGATGTAATTTAGTTTACCTAGGAATCCTTAAACTTCCTTCTCCACCCGTGGTGATGGCATCTCAAGTATGGTTTTCAGCTTGGTAAGGTCTACTTTGATTCCCTTCTCACTGACTATTAATCCCAAGAGCTTTCCTTTTGTGATGCCATAAATGCACTTCTGTGGGTTTATTCACATCTGGTATTTCCACAGTCGTTCGAAGAACTTTCATAGGGAGGGAATATGGCCTTCCTAAGTTTTAGACTTAACGATCACGTCGTCTATGAAAACTTTGAACTCCTTGTGAATAAGATCAAACAGGATGATTATGGCAATCCTCTAGTAGGAAGCCCCGGTGTTCTTTAGTTCGAATGGTATGACAGTATAGCGAAAAGTTCCCCATGGGGTAATAAAGGTGGTTTCCTCCTGATGTTAGGGTGCATCTTAATCTGGTTATATCCGGTGAATCCATCAACAAACGACTTGAGGGTGTGGCTGTGTGTGTTTTCCACGATCATGTCAATGTTGGGAATTTGGGTATTTATCTTTTAGGGATGCTTTATTGAAATCCCTATAGTCGACGCACATGCGGACTTTTCCTCCTGACTTCGACACGGGGACGATATCACGTTTAACTCTTTGACCACTTCTTCTTTGACATTGAGAGAAAATTTGGTACGAAGTTTCCTTAGCTTCTATTTGACCGGTTTGTATTCTGGGAATGTCGGATCTCATGCGAGTCTATTTCTGGGTCGATATCGGGCCTGTCATAATAGGACCATGTGAAGACATCCGAAAATTCTCTCATTAGCACTTCAAATTACTCACGCTCATGCTCGTTAATGGTGGACCCTGTCCTAATCTTACACTGATGGATACTAGAATCGAGATTAATAAAAATAATCTCATTATCATTAATTTTAATGTGGTTATGTTATCTGTTATTCTCCTTATTAAGATCAGTTAAGAATTATTCATTTGCAAAATCATTATCATAAAAAGTTTATTAAAATCAAGATAATTATTGTAAGACACAAGAAGATACTCAAAATCCTCGTATATTTCATTTTCGAGAAAACACCATTGAGGACCTCGTCAAAAGAGGTCCCAGTTACATTGATATCAAGAAAAGAAAAAACAACATCAGGTGAAGAGACTTGGATATGGTAAACAACAGGGTCAGGTTGAATCTGAGCAAGTTGGAGTGGTACGGCATTCCAGTTGAGGGGAGGCATGTCAATAACTTTGATTTGAGTGGATGGGTCCGACAGTGCGACATCTTAGCGAATCATGTAGAGACTCAACCCCAATGTCTGCAGGTCGAATGAGTCCTCAAAATCACTTTCCTCAGTATCCTCGGTAACTATCACGACTTTCTCGATGAGAGGTTGCACTTCATGTTTCAATCTTCGACCCAAGAGTTACTATTTGGAAATAAGATTTCCAGCCCTGGTTTGATCTTCTTGTTAATATGGTCATACCACAGTTCATGGAATCTATGGAATGGGAAGTCTTCATCCTCCTTGATAAATCTTTTATTCAAAGAATCTTTTAAAATAGTCTTTTCACTCTCTAATCTTCTTTTCATTCGTAGTCGACGGAATGCTTTGAGTTTATCTGATGAAGGATGGAAACCGTGGACACATGAGGAAATAACTCATTCTGGACTATGGGCTAAAGGATCCCTTATTGGCGTTGCCCTAGCACCATCCTGAGCATGAAGTGCATATTTTTCAACATCTGAATCACATTAGTTTTACCATGAGGGTTGTGTTATGAACAGACTCGATCTTTAAAATTGTCATTGCTGGAAGGGAAAGTGGATCAACTCTAAAATTAGAGAGGAGCATGTAATTATTCCCATGCTAGATTTCTAATACTGGATTACTAGTGTTGGCATTGTTTGTACTATCGTTGTCCCCAAAAATGATGATAACCTGACCTTTGGTGAATAACTTCAGTTTCTAATGAAGAGAATAAGATACGCCTCGGATACTGTGGAGCCATGGAGGACCAAGGAGTATATTTAAGCATGTAGGTATGCCAATGACTTAAAACTCCATGACGAGATTGATAGGGAGAGCCCTTAATGTGAGTTTTATGGACCCCATTACTTCATAACGGGTATTTTCATAAGCACGCACCGCGACAAAAGTGGGAGTGAGATCACGGATTTTCAGTCCCAAACAGTTGAAGGTTCTGAGAGGACAAATATTGTGGGCAGATTCATTATCAGCAAGTGAAAGTGGGTCTGTCTTTCCCAAGACTTTAACGGAGATGTTAAGGGAATAATTATGGTCAGGGACAAACTTTGGTTTCTCTTCTTCGAAAAAGGAGTGGAGTCTGTAAGAGGTCAATGACCCAACTATGTTCATGGCTTCCTCGAGAGTAGTGGAAGGAGGGACTGTGGGTTCGATGAGGATCTTTAAAAAAGCATTTCGATGTAACTAAGAGGACATAAAATTCCCCATAGGGTGATATTAGCTTGGGTCTTCTTGAGGTGGCCAATGACTTTGCTCTCTTTAATGGTCATTTCTAGCATGGGAAGTTCTTTGGAAACTCGCTTTATCATTCCACATAGGTTATCTACTTGACTGACTTCATCCTGAATGGGTTCATCATTTGAGCTATCAAAATCATCTCCCCATCCGGTGGTGAATATGTCCTCTTTCCCAGAGTAATCAATACATTCAAAGACCTCAACAGATTTATCGTACAAATCCACCCACTCAATGAGGAGGTGTAGGAGTAAAGGGACCAACCATCCCTGAAGTTTCAAAGCGATGAGTAAGTTAGAAAGCCTACAAATTTCACTTCTCTATCGAAATATATTGGCCATAGTCTATACTACATCATCTAGGCTGACTTTTTCAATAGGTACCATCCATTTATATAATTCATGAGCCCACTTTTGAGCGTCTATGAACAAACCATTGAATTTATGGCAATCAATGGTCATGTCGACGAGTAATTTCAGCCCAAACTCTAAGAGTTAGTTCAACACAGCCGGTAACTCCATGTCTTCCCCCTCAGATCGGGTGCAAACAGTGATTCATGCCCTTATAAGGAGTGACAAAGCTTGATTGAGGAAGCATGTAGGGTGTAGGAGTAAATATGCACAAACCTTGAGCGGTTTGGATGAGATTATAGAGATGATGGGTGCTTTTCTAGCCACGATGTGAGTTGATGGGTCAAATTCTGGGTCACTTTCTAAGAAGATGGCATTTCTATGTGCTAGAAGTGGGTTATGAGTGGTGTTGGGTTTAGTATTGGTTGGTGGGCTGATGATACCCCGATCAATTAGGTCTTGGATCACATTTCTAAGGTGGAAGCATTAGTCGGGGGTATGACCAGCGAATTGGTGGAAATTATAATAGGCATCGAGTTTGAAGTTTTTTGGGAGTGGATTTGGTAATGGATGGGGGTCCAAGGGTTTGATGAAGTTTCAATTTAACAGGGCCTGGTATACTTTGGACAGGGGAGCATGGAGCTCAGTGTACTCTTTTTTGGTAGGATTAGGGCGACTTTTCGGTGCCTAAGAGGTTGTAGGTTAGGAAATATTATTGATGGTTGAAACTGTAGCACTAGCAGGATTCTCATACTTTTGAGCAGTGAACTGTCTAGTCACTTTCTTTAGTTCAGATTAGACTTTGGTAATTCCTTCCTCATTTTCTACACCATCCTCTCGAAGGTCTTGAAAGTGTGGGCAATAATGTCCTCCCATGGACGCTCAGATATGAGGCAAGAAGTTCTTCTTCACAATACTGACTTGTTACTCGTCGGAGGGTCTATTAGTCATGGTTAAAGCTTTCTCTCTCCACTTTCCTATGAAGTTACTGACTGTTTCCTAGGGTTTTATTTAAGAGGCTCTAGATCTCAGTGCGTAACTTTTAGATCCTCATTGAACTTGTACTGAGACATGAATTCTAGGGGGACATCCTCCCAATTACGAATTCTGAATTTTTTAAGGGACAATAACCACCGGAGGGCAGTTTCTTTCAAGGTATTCTGAAACATCTAGGATATTATCTCTTCGGAGGAACCAAGGAGGGTTATGGCTCAATGATAGCTTCGAAGGTGAATAATTAGGGGTTTGCTTCCCCCGAACTTCTTGATGTCTAGCATTTTGAACTTTTCTAGCAGTCTGGCTTTGGGATAGGGAGACATATGGGTGAAGCTCATGTAGTTACTGGATATTTTGACTTGGTCAAAATTCTTTGACAGCAACTTGAGGTCTTCCTTGACCTTTTTTAGTTCACTTGTTTGGGATCCATGGGTACTAGCAGATTAGCCCGTGGTTGGGAAAGGTTCTGAATAGGGAGTTGAGCTGGTGGTGGCCCATTGGCAGGTGGGGCACACGAAGCATGTCGATACTCTTCTAGGACCAAGACAGGCTTGGTAGCAGGTGGACCCAAAGCACGAGGAAATAGGACCTCTAGTTCTTTAGGAATCTTGGCTCGATGACACGATAATTCATGGACCTTGGTTCGAAGGTTGTAAATCTTGACACAAAGTTGGGATAAGATGGTCAGCTACACATTTGGGGCTTGGTCAATGTTCTCCATAAAGAGCTCGTGAAGGTAAATCCCAAACTCAGATGAAGTATCATAAGAATCGGTGGAGCTTCGGGGTGGTTTGACGGAAGACCGAAGCCAATATTGAAACAGGCCAAAATCGGGTATGCGATCGACCTGAAAGAGAAAATGGTTCGAATTTATTTTTGAAAGAAGGAGGGGGGAAATTTTTAGAATTTTGGAAGGAGGAGAAAAAAATATTTTGGTATTTTTGATTTATAAAAATGAAGGGAAAATAAGAGGAATCTCAATATGATTGTTATTAATGTTATTATTAGGTTCTCACTTGTATTAGGTTTACCTAAATGAGGGGAAAAAATGCCAAATAGGACCCGATCCTAGGAAAATATGGTTTGAAAATATGTAAGACACGTTTTGACTTGTTTCCACGCTCATGGACGGGGTCCTATTTTGAAAAAAATGCGAAATAGCACAGAAATTTAAGCAGTACGCCGTCCCAAAATTTTGACAAAGTTTCGAATGGTAATCGAAAAATCAAATATAAGTGCCCTAGGTTTGACACCTATATGAGGTATATGCATTTTTTTGGGTCAGTGGAAGGGTTCCCCCATTTGGCATGACTTTCACGGTATATTTCTTAACTATAAGGGAAATCATTCATCCGTACGTGTGGACAAGCCATTTGATATACCTGAGTGTATGTTAATTGCCTCACTATATAGCACATGGGGACAGTATGTGTGAGAGCAAATTCGATATACTCGACGTACGTGAAGTGAGTTCCCTACTATATACCTCCCGTAATGAGTTTGGTCAAGTGGTATGATACGAGGGGAACCATTCGATATACATCGAAGGTACGAGGCCAATGGAAGGTGAGAGTCATATTTCTTTGGCTAACTGTGACCCATAGGACAAACGCCCATCACAAAGTGTGCCTCCAGTACGGGATAAAATTTTTGTCGATATTTCCTTGGTCTTGGTGATGTAGTGTGGAAAAATGCATGAGTCTTAATTAACATATTATGGAGAGAGGGTATTTTTATTATTTTTTATTGGCGTGATGAGTAAGGGGAGCACTACACTAATGATGGTGTGTATACAAGTATTATGAAAAGTCAATATAGCATGGAGACTATACTACGAATGGATATATGTGAGTGAGTAAGCGATATGAGAATATATACAAGTGAGTGTGTGTGGTAGTGAGCCTATTCATGGATCAACTACAAGCATTATGTTATATGTATATGTGAGCGTGGAGATATATATATAAGTATGAGAGGCGTGGGTGTGTGCTAGTGAAGCCGAAGCATGAATATTCTAAGTGGTGTGTGAAGCATGTGAGGAGAAAGTGAAGCTAAGTGTAAGTGTGTGAAGTGTACATGGAGAGTATATACAAGTGTGTGAAGTATATAAGTGAGTGAAAAGTGATATATAGAGTATAGTTCTCTTAAAATATTCCCCAACAGAGTCTCCATTGTGGCCATCCTGAGGGGGTCTGAGGAGGGCTTTCCATTTTTTTCTCTTTTGCGTGTGCGCGGGATTGCTCCCTTTCTCGAGGAACTCGATTGTCATCAATGTGGGATAATATGTATAGATAGAGTCCCTAACCTAATTTGCAATAGCCAAAAGATATATTGCCACCTCGAGATAATGGCATCAAGTACAATACCGATGCTTGCGAAACCAAGTAGTTCAATGGTTCAAGGACTAATTTATGAAATGGGAAGGTATTAGGCACCCATACCGCCTTTTCGGTCTCTCATAGACATGTATTAAGCTTCTCCTGTTAAACTTTGTGAAGTGTGTTCTCATGTGCATAACATGAATGGAGAATGGAATAACTCAACTCACGTCATAGAAGAGGACAAAGTGAGTTCATCCTTATGAGTGATCCCAAAATAATAATTCAAAATATAATGTAAGTTTTTGCTGATTCATAAGTCATTGTAGAAGAACGAATGTATACATCGTACAAGACACAAGCATGCAAGCATATAAAATGTATTAAGAATATATATAATCAAAATAATGTAACAAATGTATATAAGGGAGGACTCAAGTCTAGGGATTTACCCAATATGCCTACGTAGCCCACGGGGCATCAAAATTCACGTAGTTCAAAAATAACGTAGGGTGGGTTTAAACCCTTAAATCCAAATGGGAGATTTCTCTTATATGTGTGTGTAGATATAAACGTGCTCCAAGTGTGAGGATGTTTAGCGAGAATTACTCATATGGAATTTATAGCTAAACCTTATTTTTCTTATTTTTTATTTTTTATGAAAATAGAGCAATAATAATAATTGAAATTTGATATTAAGGTATGTGATGTGATGAAATAAAACGCTAAAGTAGAAATAAAACAACTAATGCCAAAATAAGAAAATTTAGAGATAAGGGTGGAAAATTTGACCTCCTTATGAAGACTTGAAATGGATCTTGATTATAGATGCATTGATCTCATAATGAGGTGATGGTGGTATGAGGAGATGGGGGAGAATTTACTAAATGGAGTATGAAAAGGGTGGAACAAATGTGAGAAATTCGCTTTTTTAAGAGGGGAACAACTCTGAATTCGAGCGAATGTTCTCTGACTTGCTGAGAGGGATGTTCAGGGGGTAGGTTCCTTTCAAAGCTCTATTTATAGGTCCAAAGGGGGTGCTAATAAGTAGGGTCCTTGATCTGCCTATCGACATAGAACCCCAGACACACTGCCGATAGACAGGGTCCTGGGGGTGCCATTCGGCAGTCCGAGATAGATTCTTCGAAAAAACAATCATAAAATGTGAATCGTAAGTCAGAATCTCACACGGGACGATTCATTGGATAGGATATTCAGAGAACTTCGAGATTTCATTTATCTTCATTCGTCTTAGAGAGTTGACCAAAGCCAAACTCGGATCGAAAGCGCCCAGTGACCCTTCAGAGTAAAATTGGTCATTCATCTGTACCATATGGTTGATTCACGAACGGGGCAGACCATTAGAATGAGTATACAAAGCCCTTAGAAGATTAATTTAGTTTGTGTAAGTTAGAGAGTTGACCGGGGTCAGTTTTAGGGGGAAAATAGACCGTTTGTTCGTATCGTAAGGCCGATTCGTGCATGGGGCAGACAATTGTAAATGGGAATTAGATCCCTTCAAAGATACATTGAGCTTTCGCTTAGGCGAGAAATTTGATCGGAGTCAAACGAGATCCAAGAGAGCCTGATAGCCTCTAGATCAGTTTTTAATAGTAAACGGATCGTTCGTCCGAACTGTAAGGCTGATTTGCGCACAGGACAGAACGTTGGAAAGGAGATTAAGAGTCTCATAAAGATTCATTGATCTTTTTCTCAGATGAAGAAGTTAACCAAAGTCAAATAGGGCCCGAGAGTGCTCCGTTGCCTTTGAATCGCTTTTTGAAGTATGACCTAGTGTTTGTGGTGATAGAGTGAGTGCTAGGGACCTAAGGAGGTTCTTAGGGGAGGTCCTAGGATGGGGTGTTTACAATAAAGGTTGTGGAGTTCTTAAATGTTTATAGTCCAAAGTCGTAGAAAATCCATGGTACTACTACATGGGGTTGCAAAATGGTAACAAATTACTAATGAGGGGACGAACTTCTAGCACCAAAAATGGGAAAGGCAAATACTTTTTCATTTCTGGTGATAACTGAAAAATGCACACCATGGAGCCAGAGAGAAAGCTTATAGGCTTTTGCAGTCCATGGGTCGTATACCTATGAAAGGTAGATAATTTTCAATATATGTTTACGGCATTTGATATTCATTTAAACTAATATTGACCATATAATTTCAAATTCATGCAACTTTGACCCCTTACTAGCGTCAAATGAAGAGGATTGAGGCTGTAGTCTTGGTTCATGATAAAAAAATGTAATTTGTTGAGGTCATCAATCTTTGAGCTTTATACAAGCTTGGGTACTACACTGTCCATGTGGCACCTGTGAAGCCAGCACCAGGAGGTAACCAAATCAACTTCAAAGGTCGTGACCTGTATTGTTATTTGCAGTTATCAGCATTAAACGTGCCAACTCTTATACATGTACTTTTATGGACGGGCATCGAGTGATGAAGATTGATAGGAAATTTCTTCTTTACGAGTTGAAAAGGCTATAGGGGGCATCTAAAATTTGAATCAAGCTTCGTGGTGGGGAAAGGGCAAAAAGAGGAAGATGGTAGTGGACAAAGATGTTGCCTTAACTACTGACGTACCCCTTGGGAACCAAACTAAGGCTGCGAATGGTGATACAAATGTGCCGCTTTACGATGATGTCATTGTCAACATGGACAATGATGGGTTGGTTTACCCTACTGTCAGGAAGAAAAAAAAAGAACCACCATACTCTATCCACGTCTTTATTACAGAATCCCCCCAACGGACGATTATTCCCGTGAATCCAGATCTACCAACTCTACAAAGTTGAGCTATGCCTTCTCATTCACAGTGTAAGGACACAAGTCTCCGATTGAGTCTTAATGTAGTGTTGGCTCAATTCCGAACAAAAACATTTGAGTCATAGGATATTGTTCAAGTGTATCCATCCAATCCTATGACTTGTTAGTTGAAGACGTAGCGGCCAAGATTATAAAGCTTCATTATATGTCGGGCTTAGTGTGCCTCGTTTCTACGTCAACAACATTAGTTCTAATTCTCCTAAGGTATGAATGCATTTTATATATATATATAAGAGCTTGTAAATTTATTGGATGTGATTTATAATTTTTTATAAATAATTTTAACAACTTTTTTTTACTCAAAAAATATTTTTTAAGAACTTTTCATAAAAGTTTTGGGCTTAAATAAAATTTAGCATTTTATGGTAAGTCGTTCGAACGAACTGGAATCTCGTTTGAACGAGATTCCCAGGTCGTTCGAACGATACTTCTAATGAGTTGTCCTTTTTCTCACTGGAACTTCGTTAGTAAAGTCGTTGGAACGAGAATGTCGTTCGAACGAAAATGTCGTTCGAATGACTTTGGCGGGAACAGTTTTTTGATAGTTTTTAACAGTTTTCTCCATGTTTCCACTATGTTTTCCCCACTACTTTTTGACAGAATTACTAAGTGCGGGAACCAACCTTTTCAATGTAACGTTTTCACATTCTGAGAGTTTTTAGAGAGAGCAAAATTTCCAAGAAAAATTTCCATGTTTTGTATTTGATTTTTTTGATTAAATTCACCAAAAACGCATACACACCCAATAGTTTGTTTATTCCAAGTTCCTTAATATATATCCCTGCTTGGTGTGTTTGGCACCGGGTTGTTCTCTACACCTAAAATAAGAAAAGTTTGGTTTTACTTCTACATCCCACAAAGAAGAAGTTTGTTTGCTGTGACATACCCACTAGGAGAAAGGCTCCTTGTTCAGGTGGCGGTGACCAGAATAGTCCGATTGGTGGATTCCGAGACCGCGATGGATCTTCGTAGTTCTTCTTTAGGCAGAGGTGTGTACAAGAAGAAGCATCGGGGCTTGGACGAAGTTAACTCGGGTGTTGTAAGTCTTTTTGTCTTGTACTTGTAAAACCGTACTTAGTGGATTTGAGATTATGGTCGTTCGGGATTTTTTTCCCGTTGTGGGTTTTTCCTCGTACGTCGCGGCGCAGTGGTTTGTTTATTTTATCTTTTGCAAATTCACATTAGATGCATGCTTAAGTAAAAGATAAAATTGAAATATTTAATTTGGTGCTAAATTTGTTTGGGTAAAAATTCATTTAATTCAAGTCATTTATTTTTTTTGGATAAAATTTGGTTTGGCCTAAATTGCAAAAATGGATTAATTATTTGTGTTAGGAAAATTTCTAGAACTTGGGTTGAATTAATTGGGTTTAAGTGAAAAAATGCATTTGTTGTTTAATTTAATTTCACTTTGAGATTAGTTTAATTTTAATTTGAAAGAAATTAAAATTTGGTTTATGTAATTGTTTATTTGAACCATCACTATTTCGCATTTAAAGGAAACTAATTTTGTAAAATTTAAAATTGGGGGTCCTATTGTCTTTAAATTGGTATCAGAGCATTGATACTCACATTTTCACACGACCTCGTATAAGGAAAACCAACCCAAAATATCCACGGGACACTACTTCTACCATGGTGCCTTTGATGAGTGCAGACGACCCCCCAAATGTGTCATTGATAAAGATGCTGAGGATTTGGAGGAATACACCATCCACTGTCTTTTTAGGGTAAGTATTTGTACAATATGCCTCAACAAATTTATCTCATGTTCACTTGAATAACTTACACTATTTTTATTCCAGGCCACAAAGCCTACCATAAGCCAAAGGGTAAAGTGTGAATAGCTCTTAAATTTTTATAAGGCCGCAAAGGAGTCTCACTAAGCTAAGGTGGAAAGTCCCAGGGATTCTTATTTCGAGGCTGGGAAAGCATCCACGGAGGCTTTAAGGCAGGATGTAACCAATGAACTGAAGGTTTGGAAACCTGATGTTAAAATCCAGGCCCTGACCCAAAGACATTTCACGGACATGAAGAATATAGATGATGATCATGTTGCGGGATTGAAAAAAGTTGTTGAGGATGTCGTGGCTAGCTTCAAGACCTCCAGAGACTTGTTCATTGTCCAGAATAGGGAGTATATCCATGACTTTAAGGAGGTGAGGCATAAGGTTGCCAAAATATATCCAAACTCAAAGGAAAATATCTATTCATGGAGGTTTACTGATGTCGAGCACATTCAGTGTGTGGAGGTGTTACAGGCTGTCGATGAGCTAGCCAGGAAATAAAAGGAGGAAGTTGCGACTGCAGCTCTTGAGACTAAATAAACTGAGATAGGTTTGGAGGACGAGGATGGTGACGAGGATGAGAATGCATAGTCCTAATCTTATGTACCATCTCTTTAATTGTAGCCATTTTTATTATGAACAATGCTTGTATCATTTTATTAGAATACATTTTTCCTTTTAGAGCCTTGTATATCTTGTGTCTTGTTGCTTTATATTTAAACTGCATTGTATGGTAGATTTTCTTTCTTATAGTTGTTGTCTTATACTTTGAACATGACTTAGTTTTAACTACTTGGTTTGATACTGGTCTTATTTTTCCATGGCATTGTATTACTACAAAGATCTTCTCCTGAGGCTCTAGAATACACTCAACAGACCTGAGGGTTACAATGGCCACTCTAGGTTTAGCATCACTGGTATTTTATAAGTGTGATATAAATTTCTATTATGACTGTAGCCTTAGTAATAAGATATTATCCAAAGTCTTCACATAACACTCAGCAGATCTGAGGGTTATAGTGGCCCCTCAAGGATTTGGTCATGATGCGTTTCATAACTACGGCCGTTAGGGTGGTGTCTTTTAACTTCTACGATCTTCCATTTCTATCGTGGTTGTCAGGCTTTTCAAATCTTCTAATATCTTGGGGTAGTATTAGGAGCCACCCAAGGATATATTGGGGTATTAGGGGCCACCTAAGGCTATATATTTGGGTATTAGGAGGCATTCAAGGCTATATATTTGGGTATTAGGAGGCACCCAAGGCTATATTATTCTATTCGTATTCGGCCTCGAGTATTTGATAAAATAATCACTTCAATCAAGTAACCTCTATCATAGAGGATCCTACCCGAACCACTAGTATGAGGTTCTTGCCAATTGTGATCTCAATGCGGACTAAATCTGATTTCTTGACTTAAGGTTTGCCCTTTCTCGACTGTCGGCAAAGTTATCTTTCTTAGAAGTATGTTAAACCTTTTCTGCTATTGGCTAAGCTATCTTCCTTAGAAGTCTGCTAGGAATTTTCTTCTACCAGCTAATATATCTTCCTTATAATTTTTCAAGGCTTTTTCATCCTCCCCGATCGTGGCCTTCTTTATGAACTGAATGACCATTGTCCTGGACGGTGCCTTAAGGCGTGCTGGTTGATAGGTTTTTCGTTACACACGTGGATAATAATTTTCAAAGACATTAAAGTAAAATGAAACTTCTCATTGATATGCATGTTTAGGGAATACAAAAATTAATATATAAGTTATAGCTTTGCAGTGATTTGCAAAAGTACAAAATAAACTCCATCAAAATTTTCATAAGGTTGCTGCTCATCTTAGTTCAGTTGCAGGTTGTAACCTCTGTGAATCGCTGCAACATTCCGTGTTTGGCAAGCCTCTTGACCTCATTCTTTAGGCAGTGTCACTTGTTGTTCTTATGGTCAATGTCTTTGTGGAAGTCACGTCACTTGATTTTGTCTCTCCTATTAGTAGGAGATTTCATCCTCCCTGGCCATTTTAGGTTGTTCTCTCCTTTGATGCTGGCTAAAATATCCTCCAGGTTACAGCTTAAAGGGGTGAATTTTTCATATGTCTTTTTTAGCGGTCTTCACGTTTTCTTTGCTTCCTTTTCTCATATTCTTCCATAATCTTCCTCTAAGAGGCCACAAACATTGTCTTGGCCTTAGGGTCTTCGGCCTCTAGCCTGTTGGTGAAGGTTGTGGATTCAAGCATGAGAATTCTCTATCTTAGGAGATTAATCTGGCCCTGGGGAGAGGCCCGATCTTCATACTGATGGTTGATACGTCTCATCAGATGGGCTATAACGTCAGTTTGTGGGGGACCTGATCCTAAGATGCCTTTCATGGTTTTTCTTTTTAGATTATTAGTTATTTAGAAAGTATTTCTCTTAGATGAACTGAATAGAGTGAGAAATAAAAGAGTTATAGAGTAAAAATAATCAAATATTGATCATATATCAATAATGGTATGCAACCTTTAGCTTCAAGGCCGCGACCTGCTAAGCCAACAAGGGATGAGGCCATGGCCTTTGTCCTTTATAAGGAGTTTTTTCCATCACGATTGATATAAATGACGCGGTTTTCTCCCGATATAATTCTTTCTGGCGGACAATTTTTTCTGTACATTCTCTTGGATGGAACAATAATTGAAAAGTTTCTAAAAGTATCTTACCATATAGTGAGAGGTTTATCGATACTTAAGATAATAGCCTCGCGGAATTTTGGTTGTGGAATCATCAGTTTTTATTTGTACGACCTATCAATTTAATGCAAGTTAACCCCACCCATAATCCATAAAACATGTGTGGAGGTTTTATAAGCATTTTGTTGCATACTTCATCTAAAAGAAAATAATTATTTAATCCAAAATGCTAAATATGTGAAAAATAAATGAATTGGCCTAAGTTGTTAAATGGAGGCCGTAGACTGTAGCACGATAACATGGACAGGATGCAGACCATAGGGTATAGAAGAAGATTATATTCCAAATTTTCCCAAATGTGATTTTACACCCCAAGAATTGGCTTATAAAAGTCTTTGGGGGTGTTGATCCATGGCACAATAAGTCCTTATCTGCAAAATAACACAAATTTAACCGTAAGTTCCTAATGTATAGGTCATATAATGGCAAAATAATGACTAAAGTTATAGAGAATACTGATTATATGCGCATCCCTAGTTCTCAGCCCTCGTGAAGTCGCTGTTTGTCAAGCTTTTCAGTAAGATTTAGACATGTAAACAACATTGGGGTGGGCAGATCTTCCCAAAAACCTCAAGATTGGTTTGGGAAAATAGGCCCGAGAAGACGAAGATACCCTTAACGGGTTTATATGCAAATATGGGTCTAACTACTATAATCTCACCCATAAGATGTAGATCTGAACATTTTTGTATGAGAAACTCGATAGAACACCTCGTTCCCATAGACGGTGCCAAAATGTTGTTGTCTAAAAATGGTTTATCAAAGTTAATCATACCGTCAAAGTTATACAGAATAGTTAAAGTATAGAAAATAGAGTAAAACAAAGATAACATGAGATTTAGAGTGGGTTGACATTGGAAATGGATCTATGTCCACTTTGGAGCCTGATTCTCATTATATACATGTAGTAGTACAAGTTTGGGGGGGCTCTTAGAGGAGTAAAAGAGGAGACAAGTAGGCTTATATAATAATGTATTAGTTCTATATAGAAGATTTTACGGCCTTTTAGTGTAGACTGGAGAGAGGTCGTGGCTATGAGTATCTCAAATGACTAAAATAGGTGATCGGAGTATGCTCTAAGGGGGAGAGACATGTTGGAGAGAATTTGGTAGAGCTTCATTGCCTCAATGTTGTCCCCCTAATGAATAGGTGAGGACTTCCATTTATAGTGATTAGGTGAGTGTCACGTGCATGGTGCACGTAACTTATAAATAAGTGTGGATAAGAAAGAATCTTTCTAAAAGGTGGACAACTAGTATATTATTGATGACGTGCCAGGTTCCCCAACTTGGACATTTGGGGATGTGTTGAGGTTGAGGGGTTTAGACCTATTACAGGCATAGTCGTGACCCTTTGATGTAGTCATGCTATGGAGTCCGTGGCCTATCTATGAACCAGGTTATGGTCTTGAGTGGGAGTGCAATCCACGATCGGGTCGTTGCCTTATTTATAGGTTAGTACTTTGGCAAATCCTCATTGTGCTTACGTGCATTTCCGTGAAATGTTTTATATGTCTATTGACAGATATATATTAGGTATAATAATTTGTTTTTATTGTCATGGCCTAAAATGTAATGATATTTTTACACATTGTAGACTTGCTAGATTTAATTCTCTCTTTGCAACTATTTTTACAAGTCCTAAACCGCAATCACCGCCACCACCACATACTTGAGCTTTCTTAGTTGAAGGACATCTCCAACATTAGTTCCATTTATCACTTCCTAGGGTGTAGTTGTGAGCGTGTAACTTATTTTTATTTCAGTATTCTTTACATTTAGTTATTTATACAATATTTTTTAAGTCATAGATTGTATGAGATTATTTTCATTTGTTGGATTATTATTGAGAAATGGATATTAGTTATTTTGTTTTATTATTCTCATTCCAGTGGTTGGATTTTATTACATTGTGGTTGGATGATATTATAGGTGTTTATTTCTCTATTATTATGTTATTTTATGTTGTTATTTTTTATCTCAGTCAAGCTTGGAATGTAATTAATTGTTTAACTCTCGTAATTTTAGGTTTATAACTAATCAATCCAATTATGGATTTATGGGGTGTCACAATTGGTATCAAATAATTCCAACTTCTAGTATCTTAGGGTATTGAGCACTTCCACCAATTCATTAGAGATAAATTATTTAGGCTTTGTACACATATTCTTGTACGTATTTAATACTCTTCAGGAGTCTCGTACCGTTAATTCTAACACACGATGCAACTAGACCAAAGTGTATCAGGGGGTTATTTATTTTGATTCCATTCATGAAATGCCCCACACATGGATTCTAGTTCGTTCATGAGTTAGGATACATTGGGCATGCGACTCTTATTACATATATAAAAGAGAACATATACGGGGCCGTATGTGGAGGATTTGACAGGTGTTGTTAGGTAACCCAGCCTTCACCACTTGCGATTAGGTGGTGGAAGATTCCCTCCTATAATGTTATGATAACCATGATTGTTAGGGGAATAGAGTTCCCAAGAAGAATAAGGCTCAGCTCAGACATGGGCAGACGACTAGAGATAAAAGAATCGTTCTAATCTCAGGGAGGTTCTCACAAGTAGAGGGGACCGACATATGGGGCATCTCCCTAAGAGAATCCGAGGATCATATGTTTCGAGACGTTAAGGAAATCAGGGCCATGGGAACTAGTGTTATCAAGGCCAGTACCAGTGTGGTTTTGACCGATAGGGTCAGGGTCATTAGGACCAATCGTAGGGGAAGATTCAGTGGGGCCGTTATTTTTATGGTTACTTTAAGGGAAATGATTACACTTGTGGTGCAAAGGTTAATGATTCAGGAGATTCCCTAGGGGAAACCAAACTGATCAGGACCAGATTTAGTAGGGGCACTGTCAGATGTTTCCAGCCTCACCTCAGCATCAGGCTTTTCCAGTGCCATCGCAATACCCAATGTTTCAACCACCACATATAGACCCAATTTAGGGTATCCCTCAGCTTTATTATGGATGTATGTATAACTTCTATCAGCACGCCCAACTATAAGTCATTGATGCTATGTTTTTATGTATGTGGATCATACGCGTGAGTTTTATTTGATAACAACATGTCTTATTCTTTCGTTAGTAGTATGTTTTCCATGACGTTGGAACTTATAAATATTTCCATCGAGGTTTCTTTACGCATAGAAACCCCAGTGGGTAGGGGTGCTACTTTATATGATATTTATAAAGACTTAGCAATTGATATTGACCAACTTTGTTTTTCAATCAATTTGTTGATATTAGATATGGGGGCATACAATATTATCTTGGGCATGGATTGGTTAGTTTAGTATCACCCATAGATCAACTGCAGTGTGAAGGTTATTATGTTTACCATTCCTGCACAAGAGATGTTTCTTAAAATGCAAGTGCATGCAAGGATTACTAAATTCCAAATTTTAATTCGAATAATTAAACTAGTGAGCAATTACCCTAATTAAAAAACTAGCATAAATTAAACAAATGTTGTATAAACATTATTCCAATTTTATATTGTCTAAGCATACATCTAGGTGATCAATGAAGAAAAAATAACCAAACACACAACACCATGATATACGATAAAAACCCGTGACATGAAAAACCTCGGATGACCTAGACTACTCAAATTCCACTATGATATAGGATTTTATACAATAATTACAAATAATCTTGCTCATAGACCTAACTCCTTTCAAGCCTGATGCAGTCTTCAATTATTGACCCTTCTTCACTGCAACCACATGAATACACAAAAGGCTTCACAACGAAGTCCTCCCGTATCTTTGTATCCACCGATCTCTTATTGAAAATTGCATTCAGCAAACACATAATCCACCATGCCAAACAGTAATCTAACCAATGAAGAGTAAACAATATTTGGTGCTCAAGCAATGAGATATCAAATCAAAATGTCATGTCAAAACTTACATCTCATTAACAAGGTGTAAATGGGGTTATATAAGGATATAGTTTTTTTTCCCTATTTTGTTTAGAAAACCTTAAGAAAAACTGAACTGACATGCCCTATTTAATATAAAAAAAGGTGAAAATGGTGGTATGTAAAATGAGGAAACTCGTTCGAATGAATTTGGAATCTTGTTAGAATGAGAACTAGTCATTCGAACGATATTTCCAATCTCGATAAAATAAGCTTCGAGCGAGCTTCTAATCGCAATTTTAAACTTAGGCGATGCTCTCATTTGAAGGTCGTCAGAAGATCATTTGAGCGAAAATAGCAACCTCTTTCAAACTAGTTCCAAAACTCATTCGAACAAGATTACAAAACTCATTGGAATAAAAATAAAATGTCAGTTGAAAGAAACTGCAAAACTCGTTTGAACAACAAACAAAACTCGTTAGAACGACTTTAAAAAAATAAAATATTTTTTTATGAAAATGGCTCATAAAAATATTAAGTACCCTAAATACGAAAATCATGGATCACCTTAATTAAAAATATATACCTATTTTGAGATCGCAAGGACGAAGACAAACACTCGGCATTAATTTGATGCCACTTTACTTAGACGCTTCATGTCTTCATTGCACAGGCATGAACGTAAAAACTGAAACACCATAACCTATGACTCAAATGGTTTTGTCCAAACAGAATAAAGACAATATTATAGATTTTTGATAGACATTAGAAATATGACGCAATTACAAAAATTTTCTTACAAATCTTCCCTTTTGGCTATGCCGAGACAAGCAAAAATAAAAAACTAGGCCGTTAAGCTCCAACGTCCAATCCCCAACCCCCAAAATAAAACAGACACAAATAGGATTTGACCAAATTCATCTTATTAAGAAGATTTTATCTTAAGAAACTTTGTCTCATCGGAGCAAAAAAAAATGCACACTTAACACACCTTTTAAATGCACAAAGATTATGAAATACATAGCAATGTTATCTAAAAATTCTCTGCATATCACCCCCACCCCCCATACACACAAAAATCTAAACTTCTCCCCTTTTTCATTCGAGAATAAAAACAAGAGAAAGTGCATAATATGAAAATAAATTATCACATAGAGAACAATCATATATTGCGATGCAAAATGAAATGGAAATGATAAACACACGAAAACACAATTACAAATAATCCAAAAGATAAATAAATGACGAACATGGATTAAATGCCCGTGAAAACTAAAACAAATACCATATATACATATATAAACACACCTATTACATAAAACTCATTAATATATATATATATATATATGTGTGTGTGTGTGTGTGTGTGTGTGTGTGCGTCCACAAAAGACAAAAATTAAGTTTTTCACAATCGTATGGCATAAATGAGCACCTAAACAATGTGGAATGGAGGGTAGGGGTGCGAAATAAAAAATAATATGTCCCAAAAACTTAAGATAGTCCAAGGATTTATATTTGATTGTCTTAATTTATCAAATTTCAATTTAGTCTAAAGCGACAAATAACATGAACTCAAAATGGATGAACAGACTAAATGCGCACAAGACTATAAAATATTGATGATTTTTGAATCAATAGAGACAAACATCAATGATAAAATAGGAATCATTGTCTAAACCCATTGATCTTTAACTTATAACACCCTGAAAATTATAAATGTTCAATTTTTGTGCCTTTTTCAAGATATCACTTTTGATTATGATCAATTTCTAAATTTTAGCCTAGGAAAATATTATTATTATTATTATTATTATTATTATTATTATTATTATTATTATTATTATTATTATTATTATTATTATTATTATTATTATTATTATTATTATTATTTAACCTAAGCGCATCCTCACCACAAATCTCGTAGATATATTGCTATGTATTTGACAAGATTGATAGAAGACACCTCATTTAGATCATTCATAAATAGATACTAAATTCCAAAGGAGCTCATGAAAGTGTGTGCAGAGGCATATGCATAGATAAATTCATTAACCAAAATCAAATAAGAACAACTACATGACATGGCATGATTAAGAAATAATCTAAAGCATTTTAAGCCTTAATTTAATATTCTAAGGACATGAAGCCACACAAAATGTGTAAAACTAGTACACAAAATAAACAAAAATCCTTTTGAGTTTTTATAAAATTTTAAAACTTGACTGAAACGAACAAAAAAATGCCTTTCTATTTTTCATATAGACTCAAAAAAATGAAGAATCAAAATACAAAATACAAAAAAATCATATAAGTAGTTATAACATATAATCATGAAGAACTAAAACTAGTGTGTGGAAAATAATATAAACATAATCACTCATAAGATATAGCATATGGTGAATCATGTGAAATCATGTGGGATTCAATGTCTAACATTAAGTGCCTCCAAATTATATTTCTTTTACCAAATAGAAGATGATTTAATGCCTCGGTCTTTGGGAACCGTAGTAACATGGAACTTTATCTTCATATGATCTCTTGTAAGATTAAAATAAAATCTCCTAAGGTAACCTTTCTTACCATAGTGTGTGCATGTGTAAATATGAGGACGACTACGCTTGGGTTGTTCTTTGGGAATGTCCTTAACTATGGTTAACTCTCTCAAAATTTTGACTTGAGTTTAGGAGAGAAAGCATTGAGATCATTGAAGCCTAAACCTATCTTGTTATTTTTTATTTTGATAGTTCCTAAAATATTATCCAACGTTTCTAACCTAGATTCTAAATCAAATTTGATACTCCACGAGTCTTTTAATTTATCTTCTAACTTCAAAAATATAAATTCCAACAAAAGTTTTGACCCGTCAATTTTAAGGAATCCTTCTTTATATTTTCACCATTTTTAGAAGGTTTATATCTCTCAGCCTCAACGTATCAGAGATTCTCCCTTAGAGATTCCTCACGTTCCCTTAAATCCTCAATCAACTTATCATTATTTCCTATTACACTCCCTTTCAACTTAGCCTTTAATTTCAAGTTAGACTTTTTTTTAACTTCTAAGACTTTTTATATAACCCACTAAGGAAACTTGAAGTTCACCATCCTCCTCTTCACTCATCTTCTCTTCTTCTTTCTCATCAATAATAAGGGAATCAAAAGACCATATCTCAGAACTATCATACACATTATTATCTTCATTATTTTCAATTAAGCTCACATGACTAACCATGAAAAGGGTGTAGTTATGCTCCACAGGGGAATTAGTTTTTTCTTATAAGTCACTATCACTAATGGTTTCATTATAAACTTTAGGCTTATTGTCTCCCTTCCTTAGTTTAGTGGGACACTCTAAAACATGATTCCTAAAACCATGGCACTCATAACACTTGTCCCAGTCATCCACCTTCTTAGAGTTATCCCTTTTCTTTCTATCACAGTCATTATTGAAGTTCTTTGATTTCTCAATAGAATTATTCTCTCTCTTATCTTAAGAATTTTTCTGATTTTTTTTGCAAATCTATCTATCTCTTCAGGTTCAACTCACCCTCATTCTTAGAATCCGACATGTCCTCCTTATGAAATCTCAATGCTAAAATCTTTTCTTTCTATTTTTTCTCAATGGGGAGACACATGTTCATCTCATAGGTTTGTACATCACCTATAAGTTCTTGGAATTTTAAGATTATAAACATCACCAAAATAATCTAGGGCCATGAATTTCGCATTAAATCTTTTTGGAAAAGACTTTAAGATTTCTATAACCACTTTCATCTTCGGGATATGTTCACCTATGTTAAATGACTAGTTAACAATATCCAACAATTTAGCATAAAACTTATCAAGCGAGTCATGTTCTTCCATTCTAATCGTCTCAAATATTATTGTTAGATCTTGTAACATAGAATCCCTAACGGTACTCGTACCCTCTTGTGTGGATTTTAAAATATCTCATGCATCCTTCTCGCTCTTACGTGTCATAATATGCCTAAATTCTTCAGCATGATTGCATATAAAATAGCATTCACACCCTTGGAATCTAAAGTTGAGGCCTTTTTTTCCTTTATCCAAAGGGAATAAGCTATCGATAAATCACATTCAGTGGGTGGAGACCACCCTTGTTCCATGGTGTTCCAAACGTTCTGATCGATATATTTTAAGAAAAATCTCTTATTTTCCTTCCAATAGGGATAGTTTGAGCCACCAAACATGGGAGGCCGTGGAATAAAACTACTTTCATGATTAAAGTCCATATCAAGCCCTAAAATACGCAAATTTAAGGATCAACACACTAACTTAGTGTGACCCACTCTGATAATAATTTGAAAATGCAAGTGTGTGTAGGGATTACTAAATTCTAAATTTTCTTTCGATTGATTAAACTAGTGAGCAATTACCCCAATTTTAAATCTAGCACTAATTAAAAAGCGGTGTGTAAACATTATGTAATACCCCGTATTTTTGGCGATATTTATTTTTGGGATTAATTAATTAAATGAGAATTAATTGGGAATTAATCCGGATAAAATACTAGCGAGATGTGAGTTGGTATTTGACTGTATTGAGTATATATGATGATATATGAATATTGAATTATGAAATTTGTCGTGAGATTGATATACGGCAATTTGGACATTTTATTGGGACGCGTGAGACAGTCACGTCAGGATATAATTATTTTAATTATAAAAGTGAAATTAAATTCTATTAACTGTATGGTCGTTTTGAGTGCGCCAACGCGTCCGGAAGGGTCGAGATAGTCAGAAAACACTAGCCGGGGGTTTAGTTTGGGTCCCGGGGTATTTTAGGCCATATCGGTAACATAAAGGGTATTTTGGTAATTTTGTATTTTTGGGAATTAAAAGTGACGAAAATTAGTAAATTATATCTGATGTGGATTTGACCCACTAAACCACTAACCAACCCATGTTAACCCAATAGGCTACGTAGGTTATTAGAATTTAGGTTTCTAATTTTTCCCAAAACAAACCCTAGCCACCATAGCTATTGGAGAAGAAAGCTTGGAAAGAGAGATAGAGGAGAAAAGATTGGAGAGAGAGAGAGAGCTTCATCAAATCGTCATCAAAATCTGAGATTGAATCAAGGCAAGTGGTTTAATTTACGTTTTTATGCAGTAAATGCTTCTTCCATGCTTAGACTATTCAATAATCATAATTAATTGGGAGATAATTGAAAACCCATGAAACTGGAGTTGTTAATAAATTTTGGAGATAGGTTTGCATGTAGAAATGTTATTAGAAGATCGAATTAAGAGAATTATAAGTTTATGTGTTATAAAAACGGATTTAATTCTGGAAATTGATGATTTATAATCTTAGGGTTTATGTTCTTGAAAAATTGGGGAAAAGTGATGAGACTTGTGATTTGGTGATGTTTAGGATGAATTATTCCCTTAAAACACGTTAATATGTGATTATAATATGTTTAGGATTGATTAGAGACCTTAAAACATTGTTGGGATGAATTTTAGAGGAGAATTGAGGAGTAGAAATTGGTGAAAAATGAAAGTAGAAATTATGGGCTTGAATCTGGCCACTCGTTAGAAGACCTACCCAGGTCGTTCGAACGAGCTCGTTCGAACGAGCTTCTAACAAGTTGACCATTGACTTTTAACGAGGGTGAAGTTCATTCGATAAGATCGTTCGAACGAGATCTCGTTAGAAATCCCACTTCGTTCGAACGAGATCTCGTTAGAAGACTCAGTTCGTTCGAACGAAGTCTCGTTCGAACAGCCTCGTTCGAACGAGTTGACAGTTTAGGCGTTTTAGCCTGTTTTGATCCCGAGTGCCCAGTAACCTTGTGTATAGGTAGAGGTAGCCTTTCCTTGATGAGTAATTGATATATTTGGGATATTCTGAGGAGTCAAACCTAGAAGTGTAGTTTGAACCTAAGGGAAAATGTGAAGTAGGACGTGAGTGTCTATTACGATGTGAGCTATTGACGGCCTAATTAATTATATTAACCGGGAACATATAAATGGTGTAGTATTATATGTCAGTACGAGAAGAGATATGTACCAATATATTATGGTGATTACTAAGACGTGTGCATACTTAGTATATATGTATTGATTTTATGTGTATGACATACCTACCATACTTGCTATCACGGGAGGTTTGCGTTCACTTAGGGCCCTCTAATCCTTGTGTTGCCCGGATTTAGACTGGTTACCTCGATGAACATAGGTCAGAGAAGGACTTATTGGGATGTTAATAAGTCTGCTGATCGTGGGAGCGCAGGTATGTGCGTGACCCATGTGATGTGACTGTGTTCGCCTCCATTATTTGTGATGTTGTTATCTGTGAACTATTCCTGAGAGATTCGGAATATGTAATCTTTATGTACGTGATGTACCGGGATGGATAGCAGAGTATGTGTGCACCGCAGCTAGTCTCGGGGTGCTTGTATTGTATATTTATGATGTGAATAATATACACTTAATTGATGGGAACTTCATGTTAATATTGTGAATAAAACTATGGAATTGTTTTGAGAAAACATAACTTGCTAACCAATTGTGAAATATATTACATATTGAGAATCTGAGTTTAAGTAAAGCCCCTATTCTTTGGTAACGTTAGAATGTCAATGGAAACCGAGTAATAAGAGTAGAACCTATGACAGTCTAACTAGATATGATGTCATTTAGCTAGGGATTAGTGTCATTTTAGATGGGTACTTACGTTAGGAGTGCACATTTAGTCGAGAGGTGAGAATTTCATGTGAGTGCACGTCCTAACATGTACTTTGCATTTAATGTTTTAAATGTTTTTAAAGCACTTTCATGTTTTTAAAATATCTCCACATTCGGGCTCTGACTCGTTTGCTTTCAAATTTATTTTCTTGTAAAACCATTTTTAGGTGCCCAGCCACAAGGACACCATGCATAGAATTCTCACTCAGATGACGAGTTGTAGCTGTTTGTGGAAGCTACAGGGATTTGCTTTTAGACGCTTCTATCATTTGGATCCCATATTCAGTATTCCTCAGTTTTAGGGCATGTTGCCCAGTTCCATTTGAGATACTTTTCCATTTCAGTTTTTCAGACTTTGGCATGTATTGATTCAGTATTCAGTATTTCGTTACTTATTTCAGTTGTGGGATTTGTTGTGAGGAGTTTTTCCTCCGGATTTATTTATATCATGTGATGGTTATTCTATTATTTCGTTATGGTGAATGGTGATATTATTCTTGCTTTAAATCTTTTACTGCATGTTAATCAGACTTTAATTAAAATTTGACAACTTACTTTTTAAATACTAGGTGGTTAGTAATAATAAAATGTTTTCGACACTGATGCTATTAATTGATCCAACTTGGCATTTTGATTTAATTTAATAAAGGAGTATCTACCCGGTATTTAATTAGTCGGGGTGTCACAGATGGTATCAGAGCATCAGGTTCTAGTGTCCTTTAGGATCTGTACGGCTATTATGTTTCCGGTAAGTTTTCTTTGATATAGAGCCCTATATTTTAGGACTGTTGTACTCTTTTTGTGTATACTTCGTTCTTCAGCAATTTTAAGTTTATAAACTGTGAACTTATAAACTTTATTCTTATTTCAGATGCCTCCACGACGTGCACGACGAGTTCCCAGGGATGCAACGCCCGAACCCCAACCCGCTCCAGTTCAGGGCATGATGAACGCCGCTGAGGTTGCAGCCATTGTAGCCCAAGCGGTAAATGCCGCAATTGTCGTAGTTCAGCAGGCACCGCCTCAGGCGCCTGTTGCCGTGCCAGTACAGGCAAATGCATTCCCGTCTGCTTGGGAACGTGTACGTGACGCTTTTCAGAAAGAGCATCCGCCAGAGTTTGCAGGTAGCTCAGATGTGGTAGTCTCGAGCCAGTGGAGGAAGGATATGCAGAGGCACTTGAGGATGTATGAGTGCACGGATGTTCAGAAGCAGGTGTTAGCTACTTTCAAGCTAGTTGGATCTGCACTGCAGTGGTGGGAGTCTATTACCACCGTGGAGGAGAGGGATACTGTCACTATTCAGGACTTTTGGGTGCGGTTCGACCGCAAGTACTTTCCGTCAGCTGTTCACACGGAAATGAGGAGGAAACTGATGAATCTGAAGCAAGAGGGTAAGACCGTGGCCGAGTATGAGGCCGAGTTCATGAATCTGTTGAATATCGTTCCAGATGAGATACCGACAGAAAAGAAGAAGATTGAGAAATTCACCGACGGGTTGACATGGAGGATCCGTCAGCATCTGTTAGGGAACCTTTCGTTGTCCACTTATTCTGATGTGGTTAACGCTGCTTTCTTACACTGCCAGGATCATCGCTTTCATATGGCTGAGGGCAAGAGATCGGGTGAGTTTAGCCATCAGGGCAAGACTGGAGGACATGGTGCCGGTGGGGCACAATCTATTCAGGGGGAGAGACAGGGTAAGCAGGGTTCCCAGCAGGGGAATCAGAAGAGGTTCAGATCAGGGAATTACAGGCACGGACAGGGAGGTTTCCATCAGGGCCATCAGGGTCCAAACGTCCATCAGGGCCAACAGGGGCAGAATGGGCAGCAGTTTCAGCAGGGCCAAGGGAGGAACGGTAACGGCCACTCGGGTCGGGGACCGCAGGGGCAGAGAGGAGGGAACTTCCCAGGGAAGTGTTATGTTTATGGCAAGACTGGCCATAAACGATAGGATTGTCCTGATAGGGGCAGGGCCCCACAGCAGCAGCAGCAGGGTGCTCGCCAGGAGCCGCAGAGGCCTATGTTTCCCGCCGCTCTCCCCGCACCGCCACAGATGGCAGCATTGCCACCCATTCCAGCAGTCCCAGCTCAGCAGGGGCAGCTACAGTATGGACGTGTCTATAACGTCCACCAGGCAGCAGTTCCACAGGCACCGCCCGCGATTGAGGGTACGTTTCCTATCCATGGCACTATGGGTCGGGTATTGTTTGATACGGGGGCTACACATTGTTTTATAGCTACACATTTCGCGAAGGCTTTAGGGTTGTTAGCCACAGCGGAGAGCACAGTGACATGTGTCGACTCACCATTGGGGAATGGGTCACTTATATTATTTATATGCCGGGGAGTGGGGGTAGAGATTGGTGGTTTGGTATTACCTACAAACATGTTGGTATTAGATATGCATGTGCACGATGTGATTATCGGTATGGATTGGCTCGTAGCTTATGGGGCCATGATTGATTGCTTCAGCGGGAGCATTATTTTTGCCATTCCGGGGCAAGAGATGTTTGTAGTGGCGATGCCTCGCCCAGAGGGAGGTTCGACCGCTCATTTGTATTACATAGAGGAGGATACCTCCAAGGAGGTTGTGATTCCTTTAGATTCGATCCCAGTTGTCAGGGAATATTCGGATGTGTTTCAGGAGATACCAGGCCTACCCCCCAGTCGAGAGATAGACTTTGTTATAGACCTATTGCCAGATACGAGACCTATAGCACGTGCACCGTACCGGATGGCTCCGGCAGAGATGCGAGAGCTACGAGACCAGATAGAGCAGCTGTTAGGTCAGGGCTTTATTCACAGGAGTACCTCACCTTGGGGCGCTCCAGTTTTGTTTGTGAAGAAGAGGGACGGTTCACTAAGATTGTGTGTGGACTACCGGGAGTTGAATAAGGTCACGATACGGAATAAGTATCCGTTGCCTCGAATCGATGACCTATTTGACCAGTTGAGAGGAGCTTCTTTCTTCTCGAAGATTGATTTGAGATCGGGATACCATCAGTTGCATATCAGGGAGGAGGATGTCTCGAAGACTGCGTTCTTGTCGAGATATGGTTCTTACGAGTTTTGGGTTATGCCTTTTGGTTTGACTAACGCTCCAGCAGTGTTTATGGACTTGATGAACAGAGTGTTCAGGGATTTCCTTGATCAGTTTGTCATTATCTTCATTGATGATATTCTGGTTTACTCCCAGACAGAGGAGGAGCACGCTGAACATTTGAGGCAGGTTTTGCAGACGCTACGTCAGAACGAACTGTATGCAAAGTTTGAGAAGTGCGGGTTTTGGTTGAAGGAGGTCCAGTTTTTGGGACACATTATTTCCGACCGGGGGATATCTGTTGATCCGGGGAAGGTATCCGCGGTGAGGGAGTGGGGACAGCCCACGACACCGACTGAGATTCGTAGTTTCTTGGGCCTAGCAGGATACTACAGGAGGTTCATTCGGGGATTTTCGAAGATAGCGGGTCCTTTGACACATCTGACTCGTAAGGGTGTGCCATTCATCTGGAGTGATGCCTGTCAGTTGGCATTCGATGAATTGAAGGATAAGTTGACCTCAGCACTTGTGTTAGCATTGCCGAGATCGGGAGTTGAGTATTTGGTTTACACCGATGCGTCTTTGCAAGGACTTGGAGGTGTATTGCAGCAGGAGAGAAAGGCCATAGCTTATGCTTCCCGTAAGCTTAAGCCTCATGAGAAGAATTACCCCACGCATGATTTGGAGTTGGCGGCAGTGGTATTTGCCCTACGGATTTGGAGGCACTATCTTTTGGGGGAGAAGTTCCAATTGTTCATGGACCACAAGTCCCTACAGTACCTGTTCACGCAGAAGGAGTTGAACATGCGGCAAAGGAGGTGGCTTGAGTTTGTGAAGGACTACCAATTCGATATCCAGTATCACCCGGGTAAGGCTAACGTGGTAGCAGACGCGTTGAGCCGTAGGCCAGCAGATGAGGTGGCAGGGGTGTGGAAGGCAAAGTGGAAGGAGTTGGGACACCAGGATGCAGTGGCCCGATCTTTCATGTCTGTGATGACCATTACACCGCAGATTGTCACGAAGGTAGTACGGGCACATGCTAATGACTCGTTCTGTCAGGAGCAGATAGTTCGATTACTAGCAGAGGGAGCCGAGTCCTATACCGTTAGCTCAGACGGGGGATTACACTTCAATGGGAGATTGGTGGTTCCGGAAGGGGAGGAATTACGACACGAGGTGATGGCAGAGTCGCACGGCTCACGGTTCGCGGTACATCCCGGAGGGGAAAAAATGTACCAAGACATGAGACGCCAGTATTGGTGGAGCGGTATGAAGAGAGATATCGCTGTGTTTGTTTCGAAATGCGCCACTTGTTAGCTAGTAAAAGTGGATCATCAGAGATCGACAGGACTTCTACAGCCGTTGGAGGTTCCGAGGTGGATGTGGGAGAGCATATCCATGGACTTTATCACGGGGTTGCCTACGTCGCAGAGGGGTCACGACTCCGTTTGGGTAATTGTGAACAGGTTGTCCAAAGTCGCTCACTTTTTACCCGTAAGGACTGACTACACTACGGGACAGTATGCCCATCTCTTCATTTCAGAGATTGTGAGACTTCACGGTGTGCCCCTAAATATCGTGTCTGACAGAGACAAGATATTTGTTTCGCGGTTTTGGGAGATTTTCCAGGAGGCCATGGGCACGGAATTGCGGTTGAGTACGGCTTATCATCCGCAGACCGATGGGCAGACCGAGCGCACAAATCAGATGTTGGAGGACATGCTACGCATGTGCATTATTGACTTTGGAGGTGGATGGGAGCAATACCTTCCACTGGTAGAGTTTGCTTATAATAACTCCTACCAGTTCACTATTGGCATGGCTCCGTTTGAGGCGTTGTACGGTAGGCCTTGTCGTTCCCCAGCATGTTGGTTAGAGGTGGGGGACAACAAACTACTTGGGCCGGAAGTGATTCAGGATACTTCTGCAAGGATTGAGTTGATTCGGAATCGCATTCGGGTAACTCAAGACCGGCAAAAGAGTTATGCTGATGCGAAGAGATCTTTCAGGGAGTTCCAAGTGGGGGACCAGGTTTTGCTCAGAGTATCTCCTATGAAGGGGATTATGCGTTTCGGGAAGAAGGGGAAGTTGGCATCGAGGTATGTGGGGCCGTTTCCTATTATTGAGCGGATTGGACCAGTTGCGTATAGACTCGGGTTACTGGAGAATTTACACCGGATTCACGATGTGTTTCATATTTCCTCGCTAAGGAAATATCTCAGGGACGATTTGGCTCATTCTCACATCGCTTTGGAGGAGATTGATCTACAGCCTGATAGCTCCTACGAGGAGGGGCTGATTGCTATTTTGGACCGAAGTGAGAGGAAGCTGCGGTCAAAGATAGTTTCGTTAGTGCGTGTTCAGTGGCGACATCACAATGTCGAAGAATCCACATGGGAACGCGAGGATGAGATGCGCGAACGTTATCCAGAGTTGTTTTTATCAGGTACTTTCTAGTTCCGAATTTCGGGACGAAATTCTGTTATTAGGGGGAAGTATGTAATATCCCGTATTTTTGGCGATATTTATTTTTGGGATTAATTAATTAAATGAGAATTAATTGGGAATTAATCCGGATAAAATACTAGCGAGATGTGAGTTGGTATTTGACTATATTGAGTATATATGATGATATATGAATATTGAATTATGAAATTTGTCGTGAGATTGATATACGGCAATTTGGACATTTTATTGGGACGCGTGAGACAGTCACGTCAGGATATAATTATTTTAATTATAAAAGTGAAATTAAATTCTATTAACCGTATGGTCATTTTGAGTGCACCAACGCGTCCGGAAGGGTCGAGATAGTCAGAAAACACTAGCCGGGGGTTTAGTTTGGGTCCCGGGGTATTTTAGGCCATATCGGCAACATAAAGGGTATTTTGGTAATTTTGTATTTTTGGGAATTAAAAGTGACGAAAATTAGTAAATTATATCTGATGTGGATTTGACCTACTAAACCACTAACCAACCCATGTTAACCCAATAGGCTACGTAGGTTATTAGAATTTAGGTTTCTAATTTTTCCCAAAACAAACCCTAGCCACCATAGCTATTGGAGAAGAAAGCTTGGAAAGAGAGAGATAGAGGAGAAAAGCTTGGAGAGAGAGAGAGAGCTTCATCAAATCGTCATCAAAATCTGAGATTGAATTAAGGCAAGTGGTTTAATTTACGTTTTTATGCAGTAAATGCTTCTTCCATGCTTAGACTATTCAATAATCATAATTTTTTGGGAGATAATTGAAAACCCATGAAACTGGAGTTGTTAATAAATTTTGGAGATAGGTTTGCATGTAGAAATGTTATTGGAAGATCGAATTAAGAGAATTATAAGTTTATGTGTTATAAAAACGGATTTAATTCTGGAAATTGATGATTTATAATCTTAGGGTTTACGTTCTTGAAAAATTAGAGAAAAGTGATGAGACTTGCGATTTGGTGATGTTTAGGATGAATTATTCCCTTAAAACACGTTAATATGTGATTATAATATGTTTAGGATTGATTAGAGACCTTAAAACATTGTTGGGACGAATTTTAGAGGAGAATTGAGGAGTAGAAATTGGTGAAAAATGAAAGTAGAAATTCTGGGCTTGAATCTGGCCACTCGTTAGAAGACCTACCCAGGTCGTTCGAACGAGCTTCTAACAAGTTGACCATTGACTTTTAACGAGGGTGAAGTTCGTTCGATAAGATCGTTCGAACGAGATTTCGTTAGAAAGCCAACTTTGTTCGAACGAGATCTCGTTAGAAGACTCAGTTCGTTCGAACGAAGTCTCGTTCGAATAGCCTCGTTCGAACGAGACTTCGAACGAGTTAACAGTTTAGGATTTTTAGCCTGTTTTGATCCCGAGTGCCCAGTAACCTTGTGTATAGGTAGAGGTAGCCTTTCCTTGTTGAGTAATTGATATATTTGGGATATTATGAGGAGTCAAACCTAGAAGTGTAGTTTGAACCTAAGGGAAAATGTGAAGTAGGACGTGAGTGTCTATTACGATGTGAGCTATTGACGGCCTAATTAATTATATTAACCGGGAACATATATATGGTGTAGTATTATATGTCAGTACGAGAAGAGATATGTACCAATATATTATGGTGATTACTAAGACGTGTGCATACTTAGTATATATGTATTGATTTTATGTGTATGACATACCTACCATACTTGCTGTCACGGGAGGTCTGCGTTCGCTTAGGGCCCTCTAATCCTTGTATTTCCCGGATTTAGACTGGTTACCTCGATGAACATAGGTCAGAGAAGGACTTATTGGGATGTTAATAAGTCTGCTGATCGTGGGAGCGCAGGTATGTGCGTGACCCATGTGATGTGACTGTGTTCGCCTCCATTATTTGTGATGTTGTTATCTGTGAACTATTCCTGAGAGATTCGGAATATGTAATCCTTATGTGCGTGATGTACCGGGATGGATAGCAGAGTATGTGTGCACCGCAGCTAGTCTCGGGGTGCTTGTATTATATATTTATGATGTGAATAATATACACTTAATTGATGGGAACTTCATGTTAATATTGTGAATAAAACTATGGTATTTTTTTGAGAAAACATAACGGGCTAACCAATTGTGAAATATATTACATATTGAGAATCTGAGTTTAAGTAAAGCCCCTATTCTTTGGTAATGTTAGAATGTCAATGGAAACCGAGTAATAAGAGTAGAACCTATGACAGTCTAGCTAGATATGATGTCACTTAGCTAGGGATTAGTGTCATTTTAGATGGGTACTTACGTTAGGAGTGCACATTTAGTCGAGAGGTGAGAATTTCATGTGAGTGCACGTCCTAACATGTACTTTGCATTTAATGTTTTAAATGTTTTTAAAGCACTTGCATGTTTTTAAAATATCTCCACATTCGGGCTCTGACCCGTTTGCTTTCAAATCTATTTTCTTGTAAAACCATTTTTAGGTGCCCAGCCACAAGGACACCATGCATAGGATTCTCACTCAGATGACGAGCTGTAGCTGTTTGTGGAAGCTACAGGGATTTGCTTTTAGACGCTTCTATCATTTGGATCCCATATTCAGTATTCCTTAGTTTTAGGGCATGTTGCCCAGTTCCATTAGAGATACTTTTCCATTTCAGTTTTTCAGACTTTGGCATGTATTGATTCAGTATTCAGTATTTCGTTACTTATTTCAGTTGTGGGATTTGTTGTGAGGAGTTTTTCCTCCGGATTTATTTATATCATGTGATGGTTATTCTATTATTTCGTTATGGTGAATGGTGATATTATTCTTGCTTTAAATCTTTTACTGGATGTTAATCAGACTTTAATTAAAATTTGACAACTTACTTTTTAAATACTAGGTGGTTAGTAATAATAAAATGTTTTCGACAGTGATGCTATTAACTGAGCCAACTTGGCATTTTGATTTAATTTAATAAAGGAGTAGCTACCCGGTATTTAATTAGTCGGGGTGTCACACATTAGTCTAATTTTTTTTTTTTTTGAAACATTTATGTTAGTGATCATGAAAGAATAAAATAACCAAACACACAACGCCGACCTAGCCTAATCAAAGTCCACTATGATATAGGATTTTATAAAATAGTGACAGAAAATCTAACTCACTGATTCAACTCCCATTTAATCCCGAAGTAATATTAACTTCTTCAACCTTCTTCAAACTAACCAGAATAATCCACCAACGGCTTCATAACACAGTCCTCCCCGTCTCAGTATCCACCAATCTTTGATTATAATCCATCACACAAAAAATTCGGAATCCACCGTTTCAAGAGGTACTCGAACCAATGAAGGGTAAATCATCTTTG
This sequence comes from Sambucus nigra, assembly GCA_949130495.1. NCBI lineage: Eukaryota > Viridiplantae > Streptophyta > Magnoliopsida > Dipsacales > Adoxaceae > Sambucus > Sambucus nigra. The sequence continues at coordinate 123,325,385 of OX422209.1, forward strand.
GTACTCAAACCATGAGATCTCAAATCATAACGTTATGTCAGAACTTGGATCTCATAAATAGGTAAACAAGGTATACACAGAGTTTTTGAGGCTATAGTTTTTATTCTCAATTTTTTTCAAAACCCTTAAGAAAAAAAAAGTGTTATACCCTATGTAATGTAAATAATATGAAAAATGGCAACACAAAAAAAGGCCACTCCTTCGAACAAATTTTTCATCTTATTCGAATAACCTTGGCCATCTCGTTTGAATGAGCACCAGTCATTCGAACGACATTGACAATCCCATTAGAATGAACTTCGAGCGAGCTTCTAATCGTAACAAAATACTCTCGTTTGAAGGTTGTTAGAAGGCCATTCGAGTGAAACCAGCAACTTCGTTCGAACAAGTTTTGGAACTAGTTCTTACAAGAATACAAAACTTGTTAGAATGAAAATAAAATGACATTGGAAAGAAACTGCGAAACTCATTTGAAAAAAAAACAAAACTCGTTTGATTGAATTCAAATAAAAAAATATTTTCCTAAAATGCAAGATAAAAAATTAAACAGCCAAAATAAGAAACCTAGGGATCAATATAATAAAAATTATATACTTATTTCGAGATGTTAAGGATGAAGATAAATGCTCGGTATGAATTTGATGTGACTTTACTTGGCTGCTTCTTGTCTTCATTATATGGCTTGAAATATACACTGAAACACCCTAACCTATGACTCAAATGGTTTTGACCAAACAGAATAAAGCCAGTATTATAAATTTCTAATGAACATTACAAATATGATATAATGATAAAATATGTCTTCATAATTTCCTATAGTGATGTCTAGGCTCGAGGGAGAGTCTAGTACACACCCTTGTTATATAGATGCAATCACATTATATGAGGTTACAGTTTCTTTAGAATCGATAGCGATAGCCCAAGATTTTACAGAAATATTTGTGGAGGTACTAGGGTTACCGCCATCCTATGAGATTTATTTTGTCATAGATTTTGCATCAGGGCCATAGCGAGGGAACCTTATAGGATGGATACTTCGGAGATAAGAGAGTCTTGGGAGCATATACAGTAACTTTTGAGCAAGGGGTTTATTCAAATGAGTACATCACTATGGGGAGCTCAAGTTCTCTTTGTTAGAAATAAGGGCAGTTCACTACGACTATGTGTGGACTATCGATAGTTGAACAAGGCCACGATATTGAACAATTATTTGTTATCACATATCGATTACATGTTTGATCATTTAATGGGAATATTTTTCTTCTAAAATATTAATTTACATTCGGGGTATCAGTATTTGAAGATTCAAGTGGAAAATATTCTAAAAATAACATTTTTGACATAATATGGATCATACGAGTTTTGGGTCAAGCCATTCGGTTTTACCAATTCTCCAACCATGTTCATAGATATTTATATACATAGTATTTCGATTGTACTTTGACCAGTTTGTTATTGTGTTTATCAAAGTTATATTAGTATATTCACGGTCCGAGGATGAGCGTGCACAACATCTAAGGACAATTCTAGAGAAACTTAGAGAACACAAGTTATAAGATAAATTCTACTAGGGTGGATTATGGTTATAAAAGGTGTAGTTTTGGGGGACTTCTGTGAATCCTAGAAAGGTGTCGGTGGGGATGGAGTGGGGATAACCCATGACACCTACAAATGTCAATAACTTCCTGGGTTTATCAAAATACTATAGGAGGTTCAATCAGGGGTCCTCCAATATTGTGTGACCACTAACCCGCCTCGTTGGGAAGGGGATACCAATTTTTTATGATGAGCATCGCTAGAGAGATTTTGAGGAGTTGAAAGAGAGACTCACAACCGTACTCGTACTTGACTTTCCACACGATGGGGTTGAGTACATAGTCTATATAAATGCACTATTATAGAGACTAGAAGGGGTCCGTAAGCACGAGGAGAGTCACATAGCTTACATTTCTCTTACACTTAAGCCTCATGAGATTAACTACTCCACCCATGATTTGGATTTGGCACCAATATTTTTTGGGCTTTTTATTTGGAGGCATTACTTGTTGAGCAAGATATTTACTTTATTCTCTATCCATAAAAGCCTTCGATAGTTGTTCACTCAATAGAAGTTAAACATGTGTCAGAGGATGTAGTTGGAGTTTATGAAGTACCATTACTTATCCATTCAGTATCATCTTGGGAAGGAAAATGTGGTAATAGACGCCTTGAGCCATCGACCAACAATCAATTTATTGTCTTTATAGGAAGATTAGGGGTAATTTGGCAATTATATGGGTAGAGAACTGGGACATTTTGCATACAATTGATGCAGTAGTGGGTTTATGGCAGTGGTGATTGTTACGCTAGATACTGTATCATAAGTGATTTAGAACCAAGCATTGGACTCCATTTGTTAGGATAAGGAACGTGAGATGTTATTCTAAAGAGTGAGCGATTGGTTGCACCAGAGGGTCCAGAGCTGTGGAAGGTAATTTTGGCCGAGGCGCATGGTTCAAGATTCACTGTACATACCGAGAGTGATAAGATGTATTGTGATGTGAGGAAATAATATTGGTGGATAGGTATGAAGAGGGATATATCGAGTTTTGTATTTAAATGTTACATCTTTCAGTTATTAAGGGTACATTACCAAACACCATCTAAAGAGTTGTGGCTGCTAGAGATTCCAGTGTGGAGATAAGAGAGCATATCGATGGACTTTATCATGGGGTTACCGAGGTCCTTAAGAGGACATGATGTATTTTGGATCAATATTAATGAACTGACTAAAATGGCTCACTTTCTTCTAGTACGAACAGTTTTCACAGCAAAGCAAAGTGTTTAACTCTTTGTCTCTGAGATCATGCCTCCACATGAGGTACCGCTTGATATTGTTTTCGATGGGACAACACTTTTGTGTCCTAGTTTGGGGGGATTTTTCAGGAGGCTATGAGTGTACAGTTACATATGAGTACAATGTTGCACCCTCAAAATGATGGTCAGAGTAAGCGGGTGAACCAACTTTCGGAGGACATGTTGTGAGCTTGTATACTAGACTTTAAAGGAAGTTATGATCAATAATATTGCATTTTTTTTGGTAAACCAGGGTATCCACTAGCAACTTAGTGACTAATCCCTTCGCTGATTTGTAGGCACCTCGATGGGTGGAATAGCTGGACCAGAGATTTAAGGCTGCTCCATTTCCAAGGCGGGAATCGAACCCCCGACACTTTGTTAAGGGAGGAAGAGCCCCTACCGCTCTACCATGCCCCTACCGCCCTACCGCTCTATCAATAATATTGCATTTGGTACCCTTTATTATTGCATATTCTAACCTTCTCGTATTCATTAATTCATATATTTAAGTTCTTATATTGGATAACCTTTGTTTTTATATTTATATGATTTTCTCTATTTGAGCTTTTATAGGCATTGAGGATGCAAAGTGTGAAGTTGCATGCATTTTAGAAACGTTTTATCGTAAGATGCAACTCTAAGGGCATTTTTGTAATTTCATACTTATGAATTTGGACTTTAAGTTTCCATGTTTGTGTATCTCTTCGAATCATCTTTGTGTATATGACAACCACATATCATTCTGAGTCCGAAAGACCAAGTTATGGTTATTTTTATGAAGCATTTTGGTGAGGCACAATTATCCATGGATCGATCCACGAAATCAATGGATCAATTCACATTTAGACAAAGGATTTTTCCCATTTGTACATGGTTCGATCCACCATTTCATGGATCTATCCAAGGTTCCAGAAATTTATTTTTCCTCTTTTTCATCATTTTTAGTTTCTATTTTTGGCACATGCTATAAATAGCAAACGAGGACTTCATTTTAGGGATATATAGTTGATAATTTGGGGATTTTCTCTTTCTTTCCCCTATAGTTTGTTTTATTAATAAATACTGTTACAATTTATTTTCTTCTTCCTTTGTTAAAATCTTTCTTATCTTAAATTCCTTTTTTCTAACCTAGTTTCAATTCTATACAAGTAATTATTTGTTTTCATTTCTTCATTACTTTCTCTCAATACATGTTGTAGTTAGATTTATAATGTTTTTCTGATAATTAAATTCGATTGATATTGTTGATCTCACCTTGGGTATCTGGTTGCTTTGTTATGGTAGGATGGTATAGGCTTGTTTTAATGGATTGGTTGCTCATGATTTTACACCTAGGAGAAATAATGTTGTATATCATGTATGCACTATATTTTCTACCTTTCGTATGTGATTTCGGAAGTATTGTTAATCTAAGCTCGTATTTAAGATTTTATGAGAATTTGAGGAGTGACACCCTAGGTTTAAGTGATTGTTTAAATGACTATTACTCTGACCATATATGTTATGTATTTCGTGGTGAGGAATATTATTCTTAATTTACATATTTAATTCTTGTTAATTAATTTTGTTCCAACACTTGCCTAGTTTTAATGATAGTATAAACCTTTTAAACCAAAGATCATATTTTATACATTTCTTTGTGAAGTACTAAATAGATTAAATTCTAGCAACGTTCTTTATGAATTTAATATCCAGACTATCCGTTATACTTATAAAACAAGTGTAGCTAAAGTTTATTTTATTTTATATTGAGTGTTGGACCGATAATAATGAGTAGTGTGTTTACATGAACGGTCGATTTTTACACAATCAATCAGTACTTTCTACTCGTGGAGTTTTCTTAAAACAGTAGTCATCAACACAATATTGGTGTGGAACTCTGTGAGGCTTTATACGGTCGACCTTGTCATTATCCAATTTGTTGGTTAGAGATGGAGGACAATAAGATAATCAGGTCGGATTGTGTTCGGGACACATATGAGAATATGGAGCTCATTTAAGTGCGTATAAGGATGGTCCAAAGTCGGAAAAAGAGATATGCAGACAGGACAAGATGCAAATTAGAGTTTCACGTGGGGGACCATGTAATACCCGTATTTTTCTAGAATAATTAGAATTATATTTTTTTGGAATAAAATGAAAATTCGTGAAAATTGAATTTAATCGGTTAATTTAATTTATCAATTGTGAACAAGTAATTTGTTGTTATGTTGTAATCGTGTGTGGTTGATTTTTGTTATGTTAATAATTCTAACAAATACATGACTAGTAGAAAATTTATAAATGACGTGTGACACGACTATACAAATATACTTGTGGATAAAAATAATTGGGACACGTTCTGGGGTGTCATATGGGCTCGTTTAAATGTTTTAAGCCTTTATAAATGGTCCCGGAGTATAGGTATATAAGCTGGTTGACTTTTGGGCTACTCTGGTTATGGGTTCAGGCCCATTTGGGGGTCTAAAATTTGGGAATTTAACTCAACTCGAAATTAATGATCTAATGAACTATATTAACAAGTTTAATAACTCTCTGGAGATTTCATCTAAGAACCATAATCTACACCACTGAGAGAGATAGAACGCGAGAAGCCACAATAAGGAATTGAAGAGGGGAAACCAAAAGGAAAATCATCAATCGCGTATCCATGCAAGAATTTTCTTGCTCAATTTAACGTTTAGTTTACTTATTGATTCATCGTAGTAAACCCCATATGATTTCTAGGTTTTAATTGAAAATTTAATGATTTATTGTTAGGAAATAACCTTATGCATATAGAAGATTAATTAGGGCAAAGGGTGTTAACCAAAAAATCTAGGATAATCTAATTCTTGAAATTTGATGATAGATGCCTTACGGTTCTTGGGATAAATTTGGAGAATCTGGGATTTACATGTAGATTTTTTTATGCATGTTTATGATCAGGTAATTTGTAACTTTGAACTCATATTATATACCCAAAGAATCTGATTGATACATGATTAATATGGTAGTAGAAAATATGGACTAAAGGACGTGGTTTAATCACATGAATTCTGGGAATTGGGGAAAGAAATCAATGTTAATATATGAAATTAATGGATCTAAGATGAGTAACCAAGTGGTAGGGACTTGACTATATGGTTATGTAAATGAATCAACCATTGGAATAAATCTTGGAAAAGAATTGAGATATCCCATAATGAAGAAAACTACCACATCCGGGTTGCTGTGAGATTTCGAAACGATTCCGCCTTGCAGCGAATCGATTCGGTCTGGCAACGAATCGATTCGACCAAGGAACCGAATCGATTCGGTTCCGGGGGTTGGTTGAGTTGGGATCGAGGTTAGTTCTAGGGTATTTGTAGAAGTCCATACGAGTTAGTGGGACGGTGTTTGGGTCAACGAGGAATTTATTAAAAATGAAAATGTGGTAGATATATTTATTAGAAAATCATATTTAACTAGATGGTTAAATAATCTTTTAAAGACGAAGGAATTAATAATTAAATAAATGGTCAATTATTAATGGGTGAATATTTGTGGATATAATGTGGAATGCTTTAGGTAATTATAGAGTAGTTACCTACACATATTATATGGGGCTAATAATATGTACCTATGTGTATCTGTTTGGATATACCAATGTTTGTGGATGGTCCTATCGGCTTGGGGTTTCGCGCATTCAGGACCGTAGCACACGTCAGTACAGGTGGGCTAGACGTCGTGCATGTCATTTTAGGTACTACGTAGCATCGTCATCTACGAGAGGTAGGTGTTGATGTTGGTATCCCTTATCACCATTGGGTATGGGCCGTGAACTGGTGTACTGCATAGGGACCGCCCCACTTATGTGTGTGTTTGTGATGTCTAACTTGGATAGAGATTTCCTTCGGACATACCGATAGAGCATGAACGAGACACCACTGGTAGATGTCTCTGGGTGTCGCATATATGAAAGGACATATATATAAATTACCCGAATTAAATGAGATTAATTTATTAAATTTGTCTAAGAATATAGATAGTAAATTATGGACCCATACTATGTTGTGCATAATAGATGTTAATGTCACCTTCACGATATATAGTTGAATATAGTTGGTATTGTTGTAGCA